>VIAB01001417.1:85787-97851 GCA_009801035.1 Oophaga pumilio
CAGTAGTTTCCAGCCTCTCTGGTGTATTGCTACCTTGGCTATTTATTGCTATTTCTCCTCAGCTACCAAAACATAACACCAAACTACTCATTGTCACAAGAGGTAAATAGCGGCTGGTTTTATGGAAGGATCTGTGACATCGAGGACAAGCCCATGTGAAGAAATCCATTCTGAGAAACATCTCACAACAGTTACCATACTTTGTATCCTGTGGGGGTACTACTGTTTCCTATCTGAAAATGTTGAAAGGTTCACAACATGGACAAATAATTACCAAAACTTCACCCCTCTCTGCATATAAAGGGTTTTTTTTAATAGTTTTTGAAGCAGAAACTGAAAATCTCAAAACCCCTAATAACCTTGAGGCTCTGCTCAGCTTCTGCTCTGAAAACTCGGCAAAGTTCCCACGATGAGTATATGGCGAGTTTTTGATGATTTTCTGCAGCATTTCTAAACTTGGTTACTTGCATTTTTGCTCATTTTTGACACTGGGCTTTTTGTCTCTTTTTGGTATATTATATTTTAAACAGAGCTGCTTTGCTCTTGATCCTTCCTGGTATTTGGCTTTATTGATACAGTCATGTGCGGATTACATGTGTATTTTTAACCTGTGGATTTTACGCACATAATGCAATTCTATGGGGAAAATCCGCGCATAAAACTCAGCGTACCCGCTGCTTAGAAAAAAAATGTTTAATGGGCATGAGATTTCTATAAATTTAATCCACTAAACTGGAACTATAAGACGCAGCGTTTTTTGTGCAGTGAAAATACAAAGCTTCAAAAACTCTAAATTATACACTTTCAGACGATCAGCCGGTGGCACAAATGTCCGCTTTCTTCCATTTTAGAACATATTTTCAGAACTAAGGCAAAAAAAGAGGACTACTTTATTATAAGGCCACCGATGAGCTCAGTAGGGATGTGTGATGTCTGCTGGGCATAGGCAGTAACGCTGAGCGCACACGAGGAATATGAAGGAGAAGCAGAACGATTAATAAATAAAAAATGCATAAATTGTATTTACAGGATTTGGATGCTTTTGTGGGTATTTTTGGGGTGTAAAAAAGCATTGTTGCAATAAAAATTTATTAAGCATTTTGAACCATCTGACTTATATATTGTGAAAGTTTCTTAGAACTGCACAAAAATGCTGAGATCTCCTCTACCTGCTCATAAGACGTGCACGCTCCTATCAGCTGAGCATGCATGCTTAGTTCAGTGGGGAGAGGGAGACACTTTAGACAGTGTATTGGCACCATTAGCATTGGTCTGCAGATCTTTAGAACTGTAGATATATCCGCGCTGATTTGGCAAAAGCACTCAGCACCTGGGACCCATCACTCTCCCTGACCACTGGTCGGTGACGTGAATCAACAGGGGTGCAACTATAGGAAGGTCAAAGGTCCTGAAACCTGAAGGGGCCCCACAGCTATTCCAATAGGCCCCGTCCTTTATAGGATTATAACACTGACATATTCTACTATGTTCTGCACAAAATGACATAATATAAGACCTGTTTTCCTTTTTTTCCACCAGGATAAAGCTCTCAGTACGCTCAGATGCTGCAGAATAATTGTGCTGCAGAATAATTGTGCTGCAGAATCTGTGTGCGGAACGGTCTGTGGATTCACAGCAGATTTCACCTGATTGGATTGCAGAGGTTGAAATCTGCTTTTCCACAGAGTACGACGGCCATGCTAAACTGAGCGTTCCTGCCCTCGCCGGACTGCAGCCAGTATGCAGTTTGAGGCCGGGCCAGTACCTGCATGGGTGACTGCCTGGGAACCCCCAGCTTCTGTTTTCCACATTATTACCGTACATACGTGCTTTGAATTCTGTGCAGGTTTCTTTCTGCTTCATATGGATGGGATCTTAAAAGTCCCATCCGTGAATATTGTGCTGCAGAATGCCCCAGTGAATTCTGCAGCGTAAATCTGCCAGGTGTGACCACGGCGTAATGGAGAGCGATAAATGCAGCATGGTAATATGGTAATATGGCGCTGATACCCACTGACCTTGGCACATTCTCCGGCACAATTTGTGGCACATCCCAGGAATGTCTCTTCCACATGGGTCCTGCTTCCTGTCTCCGCAGGTCTTTTATGTAGTTGATGTCTCTGGTTTCTTACTCATACGTGGTCCCCATTAAGGTGGTCTTCACTGATCTGCGGTCTTGCATGCTCACACCCAGCGCCTCGCACTTCACTTCTCTCTTTTCTCACATATGTATCCACCACTCTTCTTAAGAACATGTCACTTCTCTTTTCTCGACCACCTCCTGCAACGTTCTCCTAACCTCTGGCGCCCTAGCTGTTCTTCACCACCTCGACCACGCACTTCACTGCATTCTTTTTACTTTTTTGCAAGCTTTGAAGCAGATTTGACATCTATGGTTTTTGCTGTATTCCTTTGGAGGCCCACCCTCTGTGCGTTTCCCTTCGCAGCTGTGCCCCCGTCTCCTTGCAGCGGTGGCCTTCTTTCCTCTCAGGGATGTCCCTTCCTCTCGGAGACCCTGTCCTCCTTTTCCTCGCCGCTCGATCTCTTCTCCATGCACCCCTCTCCACTTCGCTTAGCCCTTTTCCTGACGGCTCTTCCTACCTCGACCCGGCATGCCTTTTCCCTCTTTAGCTTCGACGTTCCCGGCTCTTCTACGACTGATATTTTTGTAGATCCTTCCTGTTTTTAAATACTTCCTTCTTGAATTTGTCTTCTTTCTCTGCGTCGCTTTCTCCGGCCACCCCTCCACCCCCAACAGGGCGCTCAACGTGTGAGATGACAGGATGTCACTATCATAACAGACTTCAGCACCAGTACATGGAGACAGCACCTAGATTCTATCATAACCAAAAGGGTGCCACCTGGGAAGGGGGTCTTTGACTTTTGCACGGCCATGCCAGTCTTTGTACTGCTCAGAAGTTTCATACAATTTTTGCACTGTTGCAGTGTTGCCTAAGTATTCACCTTTCTAAAACTTAAAAAAAGAAATGGGCCAAAAAGAGATCAGAAAGTGGTATGACCCTCAATGAAAACTACATCTCATGTAGCAAAAATAAAAAAAAAATAATGCCTTATCGACCGAAATGTGAAAAAGAAGAAGTTAGAACTCTCAGAATACGGTGACATTTTTTTAAAAAACCTATTTACATGTTGTATCGTCAGAACTGTACTGACCTGTAGAATAAAAAAAAGCTAATATGCAATTTTTAGCGCACAGCGAGCGTCATCATAACACCCAAAAAACTACAGTAGAATTGCTGTTTTTTTTTTGTTTGTTTTTTTTCGAGTCACTTGACGTGGATTTTATTATATTTTATTTTCATTATCCGGTAAAATGAATGGTGTCATTCTAAAAACTATAATTCGTCCTGCGGAAAAAAAATCCTCATTGGGCAATGATAATGTGAAAATAAAAATGGCTTTTCATAAAATGAGAAGCAGAAACTAAAGCAAGAAAAAAAAAAAACGAAAAATGTCTGCATCTTCACGGGGTGACGTCACATGTTAGACTTCGTGGTGTTAATCTGCCCCCTATTAATAGATTATTTTAGGGAACTGCTGGTTATGTGGCTCCTCGTTTATTACCATAGGCTTAGTTTTATTAAAGTGTTGTTCCCATCTTCATAAATGTCAGATAGTGCTGGTAAAAACGAGCAAGTTTGCAATTTACTGCTTTTTAAAATGTTCAGCTGTTCTTGAGATATTAACACTTGACTTTTGTTTTTGTAGCTCGTTGCCTTGGAGTCCGACCACCGCTGCTAGACAGAAGAACATGCGCAGGGCTTGCAAGCTCTTTTTCGATTGAGCTTGTAGGCACTGTTTTTACGTTTGCTGTGATCATTAAAGCGGGCTGCTGCCTCCTAATCCTGGCAAGTGCTTACAAGCTAGACAGCAGCGATGGTCGGTCTCCTAGGTAACGAGCTATAAACAAAAGAAAAGCAAATTGCAGTAAATTGCAAAATTGCTTGTTTTTTTTTTTCAAGCACTATCAGACAATATCTGCTTATGAACATGGGAATAACTCTTTAAGGCTGTTCTTATATAATAAGTAATTACATATAAACCATATTCCTAATATATAAGCAGTGGAGGAAAGAAGGCCCATGGAAAAATGTAAATCTCTCTGGCTGCCCTTGTTTAACAGCCGGCTCAGGTACGCCTGCTTTGAAGGCACCTCTTATGGATACATCCCTGTATTGAACCCCCCAAATGGTCGGTCCCATGTCCTCTCAAAATTTCAACTGCAGCAGTAACTTCTGCTTTTATAGGGCCTCCAGAAAGAGAGAGGAGGCTTCTTTTAAGGATGAACTCGTCCCCATTTTACTGGGTGGAAAGATCTTGTATAAGGATATGGTCAATGCAGGTGCAAAAAAGGTGCAAAATGTAGTTGAAAAATTCAATAATGACACCAAGACCTCCGGTCCAAGATGTCTAGGGGTGTACTGACGACTAGAGGAGCCTGAAAGGGATCCCTTTTTATTATGAGGTTCCCCTTTATTTATGTACATGATTTACATTGCTACCACTTTGCTTTTTGGAAATTTTAGGACAATTCAAGTCAAATGTGTTTTTGTGAGATTTTAGAAGGAAATCGAAGAGACCCAAGTGAAAAGGTTAAAATGAAAACCACTAGAGATACAGAATATTGTAGCGGGGTGCAGGGGGTCCTGGAGGGGGGGTGCTGATATTTTTTTTCTGGAACTTTTATATTTTATTTGAAATCATCTGCCTTTACGTCTTGTGTCTCTTTACCGTGGGCTTTGAAGATGCAGAAGGCGACCTGACATGTTAGATATTGATATCTGCCTGGTAATCGAGCGATGACCTCTCTCACCGCGTCGCGGCATTATCTCTGTAGTAACCACTGCGCCCGGTCACATTTCCTCCTAATTGAGTTACGTTTGTGCCTGCATCCTCTGACTCACATGGAAAATGGACCTAACTAATAACATTGACTTTATTGCCTTGTGGAGCTGCATTAATAATAATTAGCGTGCTCCTTAATAACGGCGTCTTTAATGAGTCCCATTAACTGCGCAGGATCAATGTGTTAAGCGGCAAAGTAAATGGAGGTCATGTGGCATTATAGCTGCTCTTTATGGATCCAGTCACTTGGAACACATTCATCTCTATAGGTTTGGGTACAACTAAACTTAAACTTCCAAAATATATACAGCACTTTATAAGCAGTAGAGTCAGTGGTGCTGCGGTGTAACGCGTGATCGTTTTGCCTCGCAGCACTGGGATCAGCTTTTGGTTTTAAATACAACCAGGGGAAACATAAAATTAGCATTTGTACTGTTTTTTTGTCACTTATTTCGGTTTTCTTAGGTACCCATTAGTGGCGTAACTAGAGAACGATAGGCCCAGATCCTATGACTACATACATGCTCTCTCATGTAACAATTTTCCCCTTCCTGTAATAATGTCCCCCATCTCATACCTCATTCTTGTAATAATGTCCCCCATCCTGGGCCTTATCCTGGAATAATGTTCTTCATCCTGGGTCTTTTCCAGTTATAATGTCCCCCATCCTGGGCCCTTCCTGTAATAATGTCCCCCATCCTGGTATAATGTCTGCACCCTAGGCCCCTTCCTGGTATATTGCCCCCCATCCTGGACCACTTCCGGTAATATGTCCCCCATCCTGGTATAATGCCCCTCATCCTGGGCCCCTTCTTGGTATATATGTCCCCCATCCTGATATAATGCCCCTCATCCTGGGCCCCTTCCTGGTATATATGTCCCCCATCCTGCTATAATGCTTCTCATCCTGGGCCCCTTCCTGGTATATATGTCCCCCATCCTGATATAATGCTTCTCATCCTGGGCCCCATCCATTAATATATGTCCCCCATCTTCTTATAATGCCCCTCATCCTGAGCCCTTTCTTGGTAAATATGTCCCCCATCCTGGTATAATTCCTCCCATCCTGGACTTCCCCCAGTAATAATGTCCCTGTTCTGCAGCTCTTCTCCCAACAAATAAATATTAGACTATTCTACTCATCTTCCTCCACTCCCACGACGTGCGGCGTCTTCTTCCATAGCTTGCACAGAAGCCTGCAGCTGACTTCAGAGTGAAAGCTGAGTGTAGGCACCATGTGCTACCATTGACTTGCACGCCAAAGTAAGCTGCCGGCCTTTGATTGGCCGGCTGTCATGAGTGTGTCACGTCCTCCTGGGAGATCTGGGGTTAGGCGATCATTACGTGTCGTGAATTGCAGACCTTCCATTTAGTCTGTGTTTTGTTGCTCATATTAAATGAACTTTGTTTCTTTTGGTGTTGAAGAGGTTAACGACTCTTAGTATGCTAGTATGGTTAGAGACATGCAGCCCCATCTCACAGCTGCTCCTGACCTGCTCATTTTCTCTCTCTATAAAACCTGGCCAGACCTTCACATCCCTGCTTGTGAAAGTTTACTTCCTGACTTGCTGGAGTTGGAGTTTGTAGTTGCTGCTGAAGATTGTTGTCTGCTGTTTTTGGTGTTTGCTTTCTCCATTATCCTACTCCCATTTGGTTTGCACCTTCCTATCCTTCCCTTTATTCCTCTCTACCTTTGTTGAGTGTTTTACTTTCTAAATTGCTTTTTGTTATCCCTGTTTGTCTTATGTGTTTGACTGGTGGTCAGACTGGCGATCACATGATCCAGCTGCCTGTAGTAAAGGGTTAAATGTGCGGATGCAACGGAGCTGGGATAAAACAAATGACACGTATAGAATATTACTGGAGATGTAGCATTATAAGTGCAAAAAATATATATTGCTGGAGTGCTACTTTAAAAAAAAAATTCTAGAGATCCCTGAGCAGTCTGCATTAATGCGGTCCATCTCCCGTATACATAGGGAAGTAGACAACAGTGCCCGGCTCTTACTTGCCTTGCGGACCACCTCCAGAGCCCCTTTTCTGTCTCTCTTTACTAATTGGGTACACAATGTTCGCTTTTCCCTCCTGTTGGTATTGAAATGACAAGTCAGCCGCACAGCCTCAAGATTTATATTTAGACACTTGATAAACATAATTCATTAGCACGATGCCTTTGAGAGCAGAAAGTCAGGAAGCTGATTAGATCCAGGCTGAAAAGCAGGTTAGAAGGCGATGTAGGTAAGAGGCGGCCGAGGAAATGTCATGGGGAAAAGGAGGGTAAGGAACAAGGGAGAAGTGTGAGAAAGAAGGAGTGGGCTTCATCACAAAGCAGCCACTTATCTGTCATAAGAGAAGAATGAATAAAGCGGGTCCCCCTCCGCAGCTGTCCCCATGTAAGTCAATGGAGAGTGTCCGTGCACCCACCATCGCATCGAGCGTTTGGAGATGGGAATACACTAGATGTTATATACAGTCTTCAGTCTTAATCTGTAGACCGTCACAAATATTAAGATGCAATTGCCTCTTATTATATTTTGAGCATCTTGGGCGCCCCGTGCACCACAAACAGAATCTATGCCAGCTGTGGGGTAGATTTCTGATCTCGTTTTTACCAGTTTCTGCTGCAAATTGAAAGGGCATCAATAGAGCGGAGGCGCGCAAGCTCAACCATCTTTGCATTCATTGTCTATGAGACTGATAAGTGCAAAACTCAACCTTTTCCAGCAGTCCCGTAGACAATGAATAGTGCAGACGCCGAGCGGCGCACCTCTGCTCCATTCAGAATGGGTCTGCCGAGTCTCATTCTCAGGCTTCCAGAGTCCCAATCTCGGCATCACTGGTGGTCCCAGCGATCAACAAATGATCCTCTATCCTATGAAGAGGCAATAACTCTTTTTGGGGGTGAGAAGAAGTAGGGAACAAGCTATAAATGTTTTATGTGGTCCCAGAGCTGGATTCACAACTACACTGCTCAATACTGCTGCATAATGTCCTCCATTCTGCCGATGCTCTCAAGTTAGTGTTTTTCTCACCCCACAGCTGGAGAAAGTAGCAGATTTCTTTTATAAGATATATTACAAAGTTTCTTATTCTCACTTGCACAATTGTTTCATGAAACCACAGCGACTATGTAGCACAAGTGTAGCCAAATACGTCTGCATCAGCATAGCTTTTGCAGGGGTGTTGTACATGTGGCCCTCTTATTTTGGAGTTCGTTTTATTAGCATGTTTTTTTTTTTTGGAGGGGAGCGAAAATGGAAAAAAGCCGAAATTCTGCCATGAATTCTTCTAATTTACGGTAGTTGTTTTTCCTCATGTGATATATTTTACATCATGTAAACCTTCTAACTACGATAATAAGAAGGTGACAAAGTCTTTTATGTTTCAGTACTCATCTTATATGATGCTATTGGAGAACGCATCCCTTTTGTGAGACCTATGACTTCTTGATTGTTTAAATCCATATACTGTCCATATGAAAAGTGTTTTTTTTTTTTTTTGCAGAACAGGTTGTATTTTTTTCAGTCCATATATTTAGTTTGATTCTTTAATGTGGAGGCACAGAAAACAGCAATTTTTTTATTTTTTTTTTTAAAAAAAGTACATTTTCCTGTGATTTAAATAATGATAATAGTGAAAAAAAAATTCAACAAAAAAAAAAAATTGGTCTGAATGTCAGGTACAATATACGCCATCGTGTGCATGATTGAAACTGAAAAAAAGCGTATTTCAGCTCGACGTACAGAACAATGGCCTTTGCTCACATTGGCGGCTTCCTGCTGCCCTGATTGTTGGGAGCGCGGGTGGTATCTGAACATAATCTCTTACGTAAAATGTTATATAATAGCAGGTAATATAATAATGGTATAAATAGAGGAAACAGTTCTATTTCTCCTGACTATGGCAACTTAATTTACATATGGGAACACATGAAAGTGCCTTAATTTGCGGGATGGAAACGTGGGTCATGTGACGTTTTCCGTATCATCGGCCTCTTGGAGTGTTTAGCGCAGTGGGATACTTAGTTTATATGTTAGAATATAGATAAAATCTCCAAAAAGAAACATGTAACATATTTGTATTTGATATTGCTATGCCTAATTGTCCAAACTAATAATATTTATCTAAATACAGAGAACGACAATTAAAAAAAATGGAAGAATTGATTTTTTTATGGTCACTTTTCCTTCCAAAAAAAATGGAACTGAAAGAGATGGTAATGATAAAAGCTGCAGCTTATATAATACGACCTATACTAAAGTCATAAGATGTATCAACCCGTGTGATATCAGATATGGAAGTGCTCATGTTATAGGATTGTCCATTATGGCCATAGAACAGTATCACCATGATGCCCCAAAATAACAACGGGCAAAGTACCCATCTCTATACCTGTACCAAAGTCAGAGGAAGGTGAGTGATAGGTGTATGACGCTCGGAGCTTGTGATGAGCTCACCTGGATGCAACAATGGAGAAAAGCAAACATCGTATTCTGCATGTCCATAATGTGGCTGATCTGAGCACTGCTCATAACTAGGAGACAAGATAAGAATTGGAGAGGACGAAAACACGTCTACTCGCTCTTACACAACCCGACAGATGTCCATGGATGAAATCCTTTCTCCCCACAATCTGATGGCTATCCTGGTGTATTTATTAACAGCACAGCCATCTATGAAAAGCTTTTGGTCATGTTCTCCTAAGAGTATGGAAGCCAAAAACTGAGCATGGAAGACATATAACGATACTAAGTATTACTGTGAATCCAGGTCTGGTGTGGGATAAGACGCATGCTAGAAAGCAGCATCATGATGAGCATTATTAGGCAGTACTAAACAGTGTAGCAGTGAATCCAGTTCTAGGGTTAGATAAACACTTACTAGAAAGCAGGAGCATGGATGACACTAATGAACAGTACTGATCAGTGTAGCTGTGAATCTAGCACTGAGGTCAGATAAAGCAGCAGCACCACCATCTTGTGTCTCTCTACCCACTCTTCTTCCTCTGCAGATACTTCAATTATCTCAGTTTCTTTTGTCTTGTACAGGGCAGATTTTAGTAATATTTGAGAGCGAATGATGAGTTCAGGAGGTAGAGTAGAAGAAAAAGTGGATTTTAAGTGGATAAACAACCATATGTCTGTGCTAATAAATATTACATGTTTATTTATAATCTCTTGTAATATTGATCTATGCAAGAAAGCAGCAGCATGGAAAACATTATACAGCAGTACTGGGTAGTGTGGCTGTGAGTCCAGCTCTGGTGTATGATAAAGCAGTCATCATTCCAGCTTTACAGGTAGATGTAATCTGATCCCTCAGTGAATCGGCAGTCCCTCTTGCCTTGTGCAAAATGGTTTCTAGCAGTTTTTATTCCTTCATTAAAGAACTGTTTTCTGAACTCACTTCTCTCTTGAAGTTGCATTGCTGAATCTATCTTCCATCAGTTCTGATTATTACAACAAGCTCAATGTTTATAATGTTTATAATTATTGATAAGTTGGCAATGCCTTCTCGTCCTAGACTCAGGGTCTCTAGGGGGTTTATATAATCTGTTCTGGGTGAGTAGGCAAGAAGCAGCTAGGGTGCCCATTACAGTTCCCAAAAGGACTGACAGTAGAATTTCCTAAATCTGCCAAGAGACGCACACTTATCAACACTGCAATTACCGAAATTGAGACATCTTAGAGAGCGACCAAAGTGAGAACAGAAGCACCCCTTGTTGGGTGAGGTTTGCACAGGTGCCAGAATTGCTGCAGAAGACTTGGGGCAATAGACAATGCTCACTCCCCTTATCTGCCAAAGGGGTCTGTGTCTAAGACCGCCAATAGACAACGCGGCCAGGAATTTAGGACCGTCCATTATGTGTTCCCTATCATGGGCCTGCGCCAATACAAAGGGGCACCCAGCCATCTGGTTTGGAAAAACAAGGAATAGAAGTGTAATATTACCCTTGTATCAATGGCAGGTTGTGCTATATGATACAGTGGTACCTCGGTGCTCACATAATACCGCCATATACTCCCTATATAATACCGCCATATACTAGTATAAATACTAGTTAGCATCCGCTATCCCTATATTTTGGAGTAACAGGACACCTCGTTTGCTTCTGGGTGTCGCCTCCTGTGGCTGTTGTAGTGGCCCCATATTGGTTTTCACCCAGTTTGCCCAGTAAGTACCATTTTACCAATTGTATAACTTATTAGATATATTTAATGGAAATGTTCTAAGTTTGAGAGAAAGATATGTCATATCACACGCAATGGTGAAACAATACCGAACGACTACCCACAGATAACTGTAACAGGCGGCCGCAGAATAAAGGAACTGTTCCCAGCTATAATTGCGCTAAGACCAGAATGTTGTTTGGTAATTGACACGTAACCTTTCCTGCAAGATCCAGATCGGAGCGCGGCATTCAGCGGGCACACGTGACTTGGTGTAATACTGCCACTCACTGCTGGGTCTATACAATAATGCTAAGCACACTCACAGGTTATTAACGCGGCAGGAGCCTGGCACAGCACAGCCAATCTTGCATTGTTTTCTGCCTTTCTAGTTAAAGTATAGTCCCTGATGAGTGTGTACACAGCCATGTAAGCGGCATTGTGCGGATGTATCCATGCGGGGAGAACGCCAGCACCCTTCAACCGCCCGAGGAGTCTGCGAGAATATGGATGGATGCAAAGACGACGATAGACAAATGCAGCCCCAAATTCGTCACCATTTCAATATGCCTTCCGTATTATCGGCCGAGATCTTAAAGTCAGTCTAAAGGGGCATCCCGACATTAGGTTTGTAAAAAAGGAACAGAAGGGCAATGCTACATAGCGTCTAAGTGATGCCACACTGTGCTCATATAATGCCATCGTATGCTTCCTATATAATAGAACCAAATATACATAAATAATAGTGCCATACAGTAAACATTTTAAACTGTCAAAATAACAGTATCGTATAGGAGTAAATACCAGTGTCATACAGTAAACATGTAAAACAGTCTACTGTCATACTGTAATAAAACCACCATGTACTCTCTATATAATAGTGCCAAACATATGTAAATAATAATGCCATATCAGAGTAAATACCAGCGTCATACAGTAACCATGTAAAACAGTCTTCTGTAGTGCTGTAATAATACTGCCATATACTCTCTATATAATAGTGCCAAACATATGTAAATAATAATGCC
>VIAB01001417.1:114253-127630 GCA_009801035.1 Oophaga pumilio
GAACACTCAGTGGTGCAGACACTCCAGAGAACACTCAGTCAGTGATGCTCTGGAGAACACTCAGGGGTGCAGACACTTCGGAGAGCATTTAGGGGTGCAGATACTCTGGAGAACACTCAGGGGTGCTGACACTCCAGAGAACACTCAGTCAGGTGTGCAGACACTCTGGAGAGCACTTAGGGGTGCAGATGCTCTGGAGAACACTCCATAAGTGGTGCAAGCGCGCAGGTAAACAAACACTCAGGGGTGCAGCTGCTCCGGAGATCGCTCAGTCAGTAATGTAATATGGGGGACATGAGCCTCTATAACTGAATTTGTAAGGTTTATAGGCACATTATAATACATATATGATATAATGTCAGGTTTGTCATGCAGACAGACTGCAGCACCGTGAATATACAGTATACATGTATATAACATGCATGTGCACGATACAAATAAATCAGTGTACAGCACAGAGACAGGAGTCTCCTACACATAAGTCTGCAGACTCTTCAGCCCATCGAGGTCACACTCTTAGGGTCACATTTCTACAAATAACCAGAGGTCCCTGAAGTCCAGGGGAGATAAAGGACGGCTGTCGTATTGTTCCGCCATCACACAGGTCATCTCATCCTTGGACCTACCATAAGACAAGTTCCCGTCTGGGTTGCTGCAAGTTTGCAGGGTCTTGGCACTTTTCCTGTTACTAAACCCTGGAGCTTCTGTAACTGCTGCAGAAGACACCTGTGGAGTAAAACACAACTTCAGAGCGGAGCTGTACCAATACCCTGACAGATCTGTAACTCAGGAGTCCGGGAAAGCTGAGTCACAGGGCTATCAGAAGTGATAAATCTACAACTGCCCTTCAACTACCTCGCCATTTACAGTAAAGCTTGTCTTGGGCTGTAGAGGGGTCAGTGGGTGCAAAGACAACGTCAGCGCCTCCTACTCTTACACCTTCTTATTTAGTGACTCTTTCTGGAAACATTTACCCAGGATTAGTGAATTACAATAATATTACCCCATATTAGAATTCTTACACGTCATTGCCAGGTGTGAACACCAGATGGCGCCACATTCCTGCACTCTCCCAGTATAAACGTCTCTTTCCTGCACCTTCCAGCACGACCCAATATGCCCAGTAAACATTTGTCTGCTATTTTTTTCCTCTTATTTTTTCCAAACTTCAGTTTGTTCTGGTTAAAAATACGAGAAGTTTTCAAAGTGTCAATAAAATAATAGAACGCAGGTTCTTACAATTGGAAATAGATGACTGTTTATGGATCCAGCGCTGGATGGGAAGTTTACTATTATTTGGGGTGGGGGGAATTGGCTGTGGCGCCTGTGCACTTGGTCTGGGATATAAGTGCAGAATAGCAGGGAGGACGCTGTGGTCATTTATTAGTGTTATATTCCCATGCTGATGGCCATATTACAGCTATGTGCAATCACTGAGGTGCACGGATCTGGGATACGGCACCATTAATAATATATGTGACCCTATTACATATGCCTCTGATAGGCTCCATGCAAACAATTTGTGCATGATCCCTAAAGTCACCGCTCTGATATCACCAGATGTGCCCGTGTATTCAGCAATAATTTAGAGATTTAATTAAGTGTAAACCACATGCCCATTGGTCACTTGGAAATCCATTATTTATCAAAAATGTTTTTTTCTAATATAAACTCATCACAGGTTCTTAATCTCCAGTGATCGGCAGGAGGAAACCAAGTAGCAAGTGTTTAGTTCTGCTGCTGCACCCCCGCAGGGCAAATGGAGCATTACATAATGCCTTTGGGCTGCCCATATAATGCATGGATGTATCCAGTCCTCCAATATGAGAGACAGAAGTTATAACTAGTACATGGGGACTCGCGCAGGGGAATAGGATACTGTAAAATAGGCTTTCATTTAATGCACAAGTACAATTTCCAGGGGTTAATGCTAAAGCGGAAACACTGATTGCACCAGGTATAGTCCTGCTGGGGACAGAGCACATGAGCGGCCATAGTTTCCAGGTCGGAGTCCCTGTGCTGTGATGATGCCTCGCAGATATTATGAAAAAAGGATTATGTGGCGCAAAATGCCGGCAGCGTTTCCACCTTTCACGGAGCACCTGGAAGTACATCTCACCTATTGGCGTTCTCCAGAGTCTCCACCTTTTTCCACAGCTCGCTGTTCTGTGATGTGAACGATTCCACCCTGCAAGAAAGCAGTGGCGACATAATACACAATGGACGCAGTGGAAGGTAGGCAGGTGGGGTGCTATGTGGTGACACAGAACAACAGGAACAATGCAACTAGGATACACTGCTGATAGTCATCAGGGTGACACAGGAGACACCGCACCCCTGCACTGCGCACGCCGGCTGGGGCCACGGGTGGACACACATCACAGGACTCACTTCTTTTCTAGGCACTCCACGTACTCCTTTTTCTTCCTCCGACTCTCCTGTGCTGAGATCTGGGAAAAATAAAAATCCGGTGACAATCTATATTTTACACCAAGGTCAGAATATATAAAGTCGGCAGGGGTCGCCTGCAAAGTTCCTCACATCATGGCAACCCCATGTGAATGGACCCGCGGCCAGATTCTACCCATCCCTCTTCCCCATGACTGCGTTCACATTAATGATAATGGGTCGAGCAGTCCACACATTTTTAGAAAGCATGGAAAGGAAAGGGGCCACCAAGCGTGAGCATGGGCAAGTGGAGCGGCTCAAGGTAAAAATTTGTGCAGGACATGGCTGCTTTCTCGGTCCAGGGGCTGTGCATGGCACTGCAGCTCAAGGGAAATGGATGGGGCTTATTTGCAATACCACACACACGACCTGTGAACAGGAGTGGCGCTGTAACTGGAAGAAAGCAGACGTAGTTTTTAAACTGAGGCCTTTAGTACATGGCTGGTCCCCTGCTATTCTGCGCACGGGCTGGTGACCCATGTAGGTGCCTAGTGCTACACAGACATATCCAGTCTACGGTCTTCAGAGCTGGACACGTAAGTCCCATGGGGTCCCATCCTCACCTTGTTCTTAATCTTCCGACGCACTCTCTTCAGGGCTTTCTCTTCTGTTTTTGTGAGGGGCAGCTTAGTAGGAATGGGGTACCCCTCAGCCACTAAGGTGCGTCGTTCCTCTTCTGTCAGCATGAGTGGTCCTGACGTGCCCTGGAGTTTCTACGTGCCGAGAAAAAGCAAAAAATATCCCATATAGCAATGTCTATAATGTGACAAAATACTTCATAGATCTGTGAAAGGACCCAAATAAGATAGGGGAGATGGATACCCTCCAGGTTGGGTACTTACATGGGGTGCGGTGAGGAGCGGAGAGGAGGAGATGGCATGAGATGACCGCGCGGCTGGACGGGCCGGACTTGGGGGTGGAAGAGAGCGAGGACTCTGAGATCCATCACTGTCACTGCTGTGACTACTGGGGGGAGTGAGAGGCATGACCCCTAAAACATCTGGAACAGAAAGAGACCAATATCAATCTGCAGTGCAGCGACCACCACTGATCTGCCCGGGATGACAATAAAAAACACAAACGTCAATTTTGGGGAACATTATTAAAGGCTCCACCGTATTAACAGTTTATTACAACCGACATGAATTGAAAATAAAAATCAAGCGATTGCGAAACTGCAACTCCCAGCAGCTGCAGTGCCAAAAATATATCAAATGCGGTGCTGCGTAAAAAAAAAAGCCCAGCGGCCATTATCCCGGGAGATGGGTTTCGTCGGCATAAGAGGTCAAGTGATTTGGTTTTATATCACTGGGCAGTGATTTGGCCTAGAGCTGCTAGACCCCCGGTACACCCCTCTAAGGGGTGTACATCAATCTCCGCTGTGTGGACATTTCCGCTCCAGATATCTGATCACTTACCTGAGGTTACATTTAGCAGATGGTTTGGGATTCCTGGCTCTACTTTTATGTGCGATATTGAATTTCGAGAAACATTCTGCAAAATACAAAAATTAGGCATTAAAGGGGTTAACTTACAGGATAAGTGATAACTTGCAGATCAGTGGGGTCTGACTGCTGGGGTCTGCGGCCTATCACTATTATAAAGTGGGTCTGCACACGCCCGGCCGCCGCTACGTACAACCTCTATGGGGCCGATGACTTTTACTGGCCGCTCCAAAAGAGAATGAACGGCGCGGCGGCCGAGCAAACTGAGGCTCCATTACAAGAGGGGATAAAAGTGCCACATTCTGCGATCGGTGGTCCGACCCCCATTGACCTGACAGTTACCACAACAAGGTCTCCATGCTGATCACAGTTTCGGCATGGCCCTGTAGACTTGCTGACTTTTCCGAGAGTCCATTAGAGCTTCCGTTTTTTCTGGGAGCCTCTTAGACTTCTCGGGTGAGTTGGCAAGTAGGTGATACACCCTAATAAAAAAAATCCAGCCTGTTGGGGTTACTATAGATTAAGATATTTTTTAAGTATTTTAATGCACCATGCACCAATGGGATTTGAGAATCATTCAGTTCCAAAGTTGGAGAAGAATAGTCAATGGGTCATGGCGACTGATCTGAGTTAGAGGACAGGGGAGCAATAGCAAAAACACAAATAGAGGAACCCTCAGATGAACGATCTTCACCATGAGAGTGTGGTAAGGAGCGGCCATAAACCGTCCGGCGGTGTAACCAAGCTGAACACAGCCTCCATCATCTTCTACACATGGGCCTAAGAGGCCACCGCTTGGGCACTACCACAATGGTGCAGCGGCTTCCGATGATCACTCTCATACGTACCTCCTCATTGTGCAGTAACCCCGTACCAGGACCTTGCTCCAGCGCTACATTCGGATGTACGGCCTCCACTTTTGCAATGAGATTCTGTTCTTGCTTCACCAGTAAAGAGCAGAGTTCATGCTCCAAGGCCCAGACGGCGCTTACCGGATCTGCAGGTCAAACATAAATCAGTTATAGACCTAGAGATCAGACTCTTACTACCGATCATGGTTCCTGATACGATGTATTGCTACTGCATGGCGTCAAAGGAGAAAAAAAGACAAATTAGTGTCTCCCGGTAGCATCATTGTTCTGTACCGCCACAATTAAAGAGAGTCACGCACCCACTGCACCTGCTGTACCCATCTGTGTAAGCAATGAATGGTATTTGTACGCAGCATTATGTGCCATTTCCTTTTTCACACTGTATGGCAGTTTTATTTAGGACTATACATTGATAATTTTTGGGCAGTCTTATTTTGCTCTGGTGTTTCTGCAGACCTTTGCTTGTCAAAGTGGCCATATATATTAGATTATTGTTCGCTTGAAGCCACCGATTCTGGTGGAATCGGCTACTTATCTAATGAGTTGAGGCCACCACCGGAGTCAAGCCAAAAGCCCAGAGTGCACTTTCTAGTTTTCAACCCCTAAGACCACCATAGATCGGCAGAATGAAGAAGCCCCTTGATGCCCCAGGCACATGGCCTCATCTGTACAAGAGGCGGCACTGGGTCCTGCAGCTCATTCTGACATTTGATGGCGGTCAGTAGGGTCTGACCCTCACCAATCATCATTGAAACTTGGCAATAATGACAGAGTAAAGACAAATCTTGGTTAACAATGTTCAGATTCTCATATAAGGCCTTCCTACCTCTTGGACTGTCTTCATCTTCTTCTTTGATGGTGAGGGCTGGACTTTGTGGAGCGGAGTCTTCGCTCAGTGAGTAGCTGTGCTCAGCCTGTATGGGTGGAGTAGGACTTTCAACCTCCATATCCAGGAAGGAATCTCGATCCAAGAGAGGAGGATCATCAAAGAAACTATTAAACAGGTCATTGGAGAATTCATCGAGGGCTTCCGAGAAATGCTGTGGGGGCAAAACCAGTAATAATCAGAAGGCGGCTCATGGCTCTAAGTCATAGGCGAGCGGATGACGGGTCATACGACTCTTTAAATTACTCCACTACTATGGACAGTCGAGTGAGTATGCAATACATGCATGAGTGATATTGTGAGAGCAATGTCTATGGTCGCTGTTGTTTTCATAAATTTGCATAAATCAATAGTACAAGTCAATATAAGAAACACTCTAATATATCTTATTACAGAAATTTTCTTTAGTCTCCACTTATGAGCCACTTTTCCCCTTCTCTCTGCCTCTTGAATTAATCCTTCATTCTAAAACACTGCTAAAATTCAAATTGGTCAAGGAAGATGGACTATCAGCTCTCTGAGGGATCAGATTATAGCTGCATATTGAAGTCTATGGAGAGGGGAGGGATGAGAGGGAGGAGCAAAGCGAGGCACAGTCACAAACAGTGCTGATGCTTTCTAGTAAGTGTTTTATCTCACCTCAGCGCTGGATACACAGCTACACTGCTCAGTTCTGCTGTATACTGTAGGTTATACTGTTGCTACTTTCTAAAATAGTTTTATTTTATCTCATCCTATAGCTAGTATCAGAGTCTCTGTTTAAATTCCCAAAACATCACTGGAGAAGGACATCATGGTCAGAAGAATAGAAGGAACAAGGTGAAAAGGAAGACCAGCAACCCGGTGGCGTGATACTATCAAGATAATGGCAGAGAAAACCCCAATGGACCTATCTAGGTTGCACAAGAGCGATCTTCCTACAGATCGTTCATCCATCAAGTCGCCATGGGTCGAGATGAGCTGAAGGCTGTTAAAAAAACAATGGCTGGTGTCACAGCTACACTGCTAGGTACTACTCTATATTGTTCTCCATGCTTCTGCTTTGTGTGTCTTACCTCATCCCAGAACTAGATTCACAGCTATACGGTACCACTCACTACCACTGTATAGTTCTCCATGCTGCTTCTTTCTTAGTATTGTTTTATCTAAATCCAGTGCTTTTTTCACAGCTACACTGCTCGATCCTTCTGCAAATGTCCTCTATGCATCTTCTGAACATGTGCTATACAGAAACAGGAAAGCATGAATCCCTCATGTCTGTGTGTTTTATGTATGGGAGACATCACAGCTGCTAGTCCCTATTCCCTAGCTGAGAGACAACTGAAAATTAGAGAGCTTGCAGAGGGAAAAACTAGTGAAAAATGCAACTTAAAAAAAAAAAAAAAGGATCTCATATAGTGGCTCCCTCCAGGACTCCCATATAGGACACAGAGCTGGTGAATTTGAGACACTCATGAATTACTGTTTGATCAATGTCACATTGCCTCTTTAGGGGCCGATATGTCTTTGTGGCCGCAGCATGATTGCCTACTTCTAAAACAGTCTATCTATAGCTCAGACACATTATATATATATATACGGGTACTTACATAGTATTATACATAGGGGCAGGTGATAATGAGCAGATGCTCTGTAGCACAATGTTATAAATACATGGCAATGTTGCAGCAGAATGACCACATATGACTGAACGCATGCACCCTGCATCCAGGTGGCTGCATACACCTGATGATCCATCTGGAGCCAGGCAGGACGGCATCATATGGACAGGAAACCAGTAATCTCATACATACAGGGACAGTTAAATATAGAGCAGCTCTGGGGAAAATGTAAAAAACACAAGTCCTCTGCCACCCTGCACAAAACCAGGCAGTGACTAGAGACAAGGGCGTCTGCAGACTATTTTTCCAGAGGTGCAAAAGAGCCAAGTCCTATTTAATAAGTCTTCCAGGAAAAAAACAACACATTTTGTACATAATAGGCGACAGTAAAAAAAAGAAATGCAGCTAAATATCACTTGTGCGATGGGGAAAGCAGCTGAGCAGTCAGGAATTAGAAACATGGGGCCCACGGCAGTAGCGGGCACAAGCAGAGACCTCTCGTCAATCCCACCTTAGAAGATAAGATCATTGGTGCTTTTTACATGGAAGGAACAAGGAACAAGTAGCCCCTTTATTATATCCACTTTGTACCCTCTTGGGTACATAACATGACTGGACCCACAGATTTAGAAAAGAGGGATCTTGATGTAGCCTCTTAGGCCTAGATCTTATAATTAGTGGGCCCATGGAAGAGGAAGAAAAATCAGAGGAATATGGGCTTGTGAGAGGACGGTGATGGGAGTCCATGGGTGAGATTGGCATGCTTGGCAGTAATCTTGGTTGGGACTTTTCCAAAAAGTTTCAGAAATAAACCTAAGTATCGGGGACCACACGATTGCATCTCGATTTTACATGGTGTAGACTGTTCAGGGGGTTTAGCTCCGGGATCGCCGTCTCGGGTAGACGGAGTGGCATAAAGAGTCCAATCACAGACAGCAGCACTGGTGTAAACTGGCCGCAACCAGTTTTATTGAAAGTCCACAGCAATACACATAAATCAAACCATAAAATAAAATCCTAAGCCTGTCAGGCTGCTAGCTAAACACAGTCAGTTACCTCACTACTGTGAACTAGGCTCTAGCGGCCTGGCCACAACAACACAAATGTGTAATTACCAGAGATGGGCTTGCAGGAGACTCCAGCAGCGTCTGAAGCCAGATTCAGACTGAGAGCTCTGTCTGTGTAACTCTATCACCTATTTCTGGCTGCTTAATTAGGCAGCTGTGTGTACTCAGGGTTGAGCTGCAAGCCTGTACTGGATGGGGAGTGGAGTGAATGTCGTACTGCCATCCTACCTTCACTCCTATATTCCTTATGCGACCCAGCTAAGAAACCTGGGCGAGATATACACCCCGTCCAGTACGCACCCCTTCACTGTCTCACAATGGGCAAAAAAATTAAGAATCTGTGAAACAGATGGAAAAGTAACATTGTCCGAGGATTTAATAAGAACCAGGGACAAGGGCGGAATGACTGAAAAAAACATGTGCGGTACACACGGCTCCATGGATATATCTCCCTCATATCTAGAAGATCAAAAATAGAGGCAGCTCACCCGTTAAAGGTGAAAAAGTGCCACTTAATAGCCCCAAATGGCGACGATCTGGCTCAAAGTTGTGAGCCTCATATCAACCTATAAGAAAATGACATTTCAAAAAGGTGAAAACTTGGATTTAATCCAAACCCACGTAGTAAAGCGTCAGCTCCGGCAATGAGCCTTTTACAAGTGAAAAGGTCCCGGAGTGAACATGGGAACGGAATAAATACAATTTTTCACCTTTTTAAAATGGAAGTTCTGCCATTCTTTATTTTGGTGGTCTAGTGGTCCGGACTCTGTGGCTTATACCCACGCTTAATTAATTCGATTGGTGCTACTTTGGAAATGTTATCTATTTATTTATCTGACATGTATCACTTATCTACCTATGTACAACCTCAATTGCAAAAAAGTTGTCCCGCTGTGTAAAAAGTAAAGAAAACAAGAATGCAATGATTTGGAAATCTGTTACCGTCACATTTTGTTCACAGCAGAACATTGGACACAGATCAGAAAATTGGACGTTGGACATTTTTTCATTTCGTTTGAAAAAATTATCTTATTTAGAAATTGATGGCAGCGACGCATCTTCACAAAAGTTGGGACAGAGTTAAGAAAAGGCTTGAAAAGTATGTGATACAAATGAAAAACAGCTGAAGTGACAGTTTTCATAAGAGTCACAAATGTGCATAAAAATGGTGTGCTAGAGAGGCAGAGACACTCAGAAGCAAAGATGGTCTCTGGTCACCGATCTGTGGGCAACTGCGGCTAAAAATGGTGGAACAATTTCAGACAAATGTTCCTCAACGTAAAACTGCAAAATTTTAAATATCCCGCATCTATGGTACATGAGATCATCAAGAGATTCAGGGATTATGGAGAAATTTATGTCCATAAGGGACAAAGCTGATGGTTAATATTGGATATTTGTAATCCACAGGCCCTCAGTCAGCACTGCATTAAATACAAGCATGATTCATTTGCGCAAATCACTGCATGGGCTCACGAAAACTTCCAGAAATCATTGTCTGATCACAATTCTCCATGCAATCCACAAAAGGAAAGCTGAAGCTGAATATCAGCACAATCTAGGAACATGGAAAACGGTTCTGTGGTCAGATAAATCAAAATGTGAAACTCTTTATGGGAATCACTGTGCCCTGTGGACTCAGAAGGAGAGGGACTATCCTGCTGGTTATCGAGAAGGACCATAAAGTTTGTTGTTGAGGAGAGGGACCATCCAACTTGTCGTTAAGGAGAGGGACCATCCAGCTGGTTATCGAGGAGAGGGCCATCCAGCTTGTCATCAGCACGCAGTTCACATCTCTGATGTATTGTCACGGCACTGTTGCAAGATATCCCAGGGATATGGGCTCCTTCCTTATCCCTAAAGCTGGGGCGCCCTAGCTATCCCTGCTCCCTGGATTACTTCTGATGGTGAAGACACTGGGACCACGTGCTCTGCTGAGCTCCTAAATCAGCCTTTATCTGTTCACTCCCCCACCCAGGGATGTGGGGAGTAATAGTGTATAAGAACACACAAACCAGCTAACAAGGGAAGACATACAGGGATAAATGAAAATAGCAATTATACAAATATGTACTCCCAGACTACAGAGAGGAACACTGGGGAGAACATGAAGGAAAACCAAATAGGAGCAGATGAGGATGTGCACACAGACAAATCACCTAGCAACAGTCTTCTAAACAACACTCCAAACGGCTCCTCAAACAACTAACACCTCCAACTCGAGAACCAGGCAGTATAAAACTAACACTGGCAATTCCTGTTTGCCAGAGGTGAGTATATATAGAAGAGGGTAGTGGCCAAAACTGAACAGCTGAGACCATCAAAGCAGAAAAGCTTCAGGATCTCTCAACTGAACAAATTAACCATTGCACTACTAGCAGAAACCTCTATTTTTTAATATGATGGTGAAGTGAAATCAGACACCGCAGTCTTCTGGCCCCACTCTTTCGAGGTAAACCCGTGACATGTATTGGGGGCATTAGTGCCTATGACATGGGCAGCGCATACATGGAAGGCGCCATCAGTGCTGAGCATCATATAGAGGTGTGAGAACAATATCTCTTCCATCCAGATGTCTATTCCAGGGAAGGACTTGTATATTGCTGCAAGACAATGATAAACCCCATACTGCATCCATCACACATCATGGCTCTTCAGAAGAAGAGTTGGGGTGCTGAACCCGGCCGCCTGCAGTCGGGACCTTTCACCAATAAAAAATATTTGTTTCATTATGAAATTAAAAATCAAGCAAAGACCCCACACTCTGGAGCAGCGATAATCTGACGTCAAGAAGGGGCAACGTTCCTCTTCCAAATCTCAAGCAATTGTTTCCTCACTTCCGACATTTACAGACTGGGATGCTCCTCAATGGTGGACACGACCAGCGCAAAACTGTTCCCAGATGTGTCGCTGCTACCAATTTCTAAATTAGTTAATTTTTCAAATTAAATGGAAAAATGTCTGAGTTTCAACTTCTGATCTGTTCTATGTTCTACTCTGAGTACATTATGGTGATGAGATTTCCAGATCATGGCATTCTTGATTTTCATAGAATCATAGAATGTTAGAAAACTCATGAAAACTTCCAGAAATTAGTGTCTGATCCAAGTTCCCCGTGCAATTCACAAAGAAGAAGCCGAATTGAGGAGAGAGACCCTTCAGCTTGTTATCGGGGAGAGGGACCGTCCAGCTTGTTATCGAGGAGAGGGACCATCCAGTTTGTTATTGAGGAGAGGGACCATCTAGCTTGTTATTGAGAGGAGGGATCGTCCAGCTTGTTATCGAGGAGGGGTACTATTCAGCTTGTTATCAAGGAGAGGGACCATCCAGCTTGTTATGGAGGAGAGAGACCATCCAGCTTGTTATCGAGTAGAGGAAAGGGACCATCCATGGACAATGCTTTTTCCAGTATGACGGAAATCATGTCATAAGGCAAAAGGATAATAATAAAGTGGCTTGGTGAACAAAATATTGCCGTATACTTTATACAATAGCCTCATATACCTTCATATATAGCCAAAAAAGAAGAAAGGTCTAATCACCACTTCACGTGAATATATAATATCCATTATCGATGGAGACTGCTGGTCCACAGATAGTAAATCAAATATAGTGTCAAAAATCCTGCAGTCAGCACGTTTCTCCATAAAAGAGATTTGTCCTTTATTTTAGTTCATTAAAACCAATAATGAACAGCGACAGATGACAAAACATTATTGATAAAACAGAACTGACGCGTTTCAAACCTACTCGTTCTTAGTCAAAGTGTCAACTCTTTTTCCGCTAAACTACACCTGACTTTATAATCCCATGTAACCCGCAGCAATCGCATTCAACAGATGTTCAGCTTTTATCATTTATACCGCGGGACACCCTGACCGTAAGATGCAATATCCAGAATGCCTCCATGCTTTGCCCAACAACCTCCTCTTAGCTTTTTTTTTTTTTTACTTATCGATTGCAAAAAAATGGGACATTACCAGTGTGAGACATGTAGATCAGGAGAGCAGACTGTCAGTCATTACATGTCTCATACTGGTAACGCCGCTTTCATTTAAAATAATCGCTGGAAGTGGATTGTCGGGGAGATCTCTGACCAGCCCATAGATCTCAACAGCTCATTTACATATTATGAAAAATGTGGATTCCTCTGGACTAAGACATCGGATCGGAGATATCTAGGTGTCATTTTATTCAGCTCCCTATGACATGCATGCCCATATAAACGGCTCAGGAGGGACTGATCCTGCTAACAGATTCCCTTGAATCTCTTTGTAATTATTGCTATAAGATGTGGAAAAAAACAAACAAACAAACCTTTATTTCTCCATTCCTTTATTTTATTCTATCATTAAACAAAAGATCTCGCTTTATATTCCTCCTTAACTTTTACATAATCTAGTGTGTCATCAGTGTAACCTCCTTTTCTCAGCCTATTTTTCCATTTTTCGCTCCCTCCACCTGTCATCCATAGACGTCATTATCATTCCAGGCTTTCCTAATTCTAGTAAACTCCCCTTTTGGTATTGCTTTAAAGAGGACCTGTCACATGCTCAAAAAATGTAGTTAAATACCTTGTAAAAATATCTGAGCTCAACCTAATTCTGTTGCTCACTCCATTGCCGAGATATTGACATTTGTTTCTTCTGGAGCGCAGCATGTGAAATCTCTGCTTGCAGTCCAATTGAGCGTTTTCTTTTTAGCTTTCTGCGCTTTCATCCCTCACTCCCAGGCTATGTCAATCACAGTTTGACAGCATAGAAGACTGATAAACTGCTGAACTGTGATTGGCAGCATCTGTGAGTGAGGGGTGAAAATTAAACTGCCATAGAAGACTCTGAGTCCAGCTGAACTACAAGATAAGATTTCAGATATTGCACTTCAATACCAACAAATAATATCTCTGCAATGGAGCAACGTAGCACAAAATGAAAAAAAAAGTGTCATAATCAGAGGAGTCCAGAGATTTTTACAACATATTTTTTTGGGGGTGTCAGGTCCTTTTTAATAATATGTTTAAAATATAGAAAAACCGCCCTGGACTCTATATAGAAAAAC
>VIAB01001417.1:134934-148445 GCA_009801035.1 Oophaga pumilio
TTGACTGACGTCGCACGACTGAAGTGTGAAAGAGGCCTTATATTCACACAGGTTCCATTATACATCATTAATGGGACCTGACAGGTGCCGGATTATCAGACGTTCTGGAATATCAGACTGCCAGAAAAGCTTATAAAACTTGTAAAAGCGCCAATACACTGAGAGCGGAGTCGAGTGTGCGCGTGCTTGTGGGAATAGCCATCGGCTGAAGGAGCTTGGCCCATTGCTATTCAACAGGTATTATCTTCTGGGTTTTCTAGTACCACCGTGCAACTGCTATGGGGCCCACAAGCTGGAGGGACCTGCCCTCGACCTGGCGTTCATCCACCTCTCCTGACATCTGCCATAAATGTACAGCAGAAGTCGTGAAGAATGTATATGGAAAGGGCTCACTCCATGTCTGGCAGGTGCCGGCTGTTTTACACAGTATACACCTGCTGAGATTGGAGTCATCTCAGGTCATTAGATGCTGTGAGCGGATACTGTGGCATCTAGGAGGTCAGATGCGGATGGCATCTGTTACCAGCATTCGGCCAAGGACTGATGGGTTGTTAAAGAGCAGCTGGGGACCAATAGGTGGGAGAAGCCGAACTCGGACCCTCACTATAGGGCCTGCTGATTACTACATACCGTACTTCCCGGCCTCCGTGGACTCTACAGCAGGAAATGGGCAAAAAAGGGTGATTGTAAATCCACAGTGCAGGATACAGGATCAATGATGTGATCACTTCATCGTTACAAATACAGCAATGCCAATTATGTATTTTTTATTGGGAAAAAGGTGAGTTTTGTTTTCTTTTTTTTAGGGTTTTTTTAATTCAAAATTTGTTATACGCTTGTTTTACTCTAGATCCGGGTAGGGGGATCGGAACATGTGATCGTCTGATCTCCCATATAATACACTGGAATATTTCTGTAAGCTGATAGGCAGCCATAGCAATCCATCAGCATCATGTGATCACGTCCCGCTGTTAACCAATTAGATGCCACGGGCAACATTGACTGCAGGAGCTAAGGGGTTTAACGGCTGGGATCGCAGCCATCTTCAGTTTAGGCCTTTGGAGCAGAACCGTAGCTGTATGACACAGTTAGCACCTGCAATCGGAGACATTTACTGTACCGTCACCGTCTATACGGTTTTTTGCGTTAACTACCTTTCGGCCACATCGTAATAACATCTACATGACCTATAAGGGTACATGGATATAATGGAAGGATTCACATCATGGGTCCCCCCCCTCAATGTTACAGATCTGTAAGGGTATGTTCACATGATGCAGATATCGATGGCGCGGTTTCTCCACCAGGTGCACAGATTTATGCATTTGTTATTACATATAATACATTTTTTATATTTCTTTTTTGTTGCTTTATTCCTAAAAAAAAAATGCTGTGTACATTTTTGGGGGTTTCCAGGACATGTGTGCCTTCCTCATCCTCCACTGGTCCAACACTGAGGCAACAGCGCTGCTGCCAAAAACGGAGATCAGCGGCTGTGACCGGGATGATGGCATGAGCCACTTTCAATGTGACAATAACAAACGGAGAGCAGCGGCAGAGACCCTGCATTGGACCCGTGAAGGGGGAGGAATTGACAGGTTTTTTGTTTTTAGGGTATATGCACACTGAGTATTTTGCAGAGTGGAAACTCTCCAGTTCCACCTCAAAAACTTTTCTGCTCAATTTCTGCTCCAAAAACTCAGCAAAAAAGACTGTGTGCACATGCCCTAAATCAGAAAGAGTTCTAGAAAAGAATCCTACAACTACTTTTGTAGAATTAATGCAGATGTAAGTCAACGGGAGAACCTCGCAAAGTATGCAAAGATCAATTTACTCAAAGTAATAATCGTATAAATTCTGGGGGGATTACAAGAGCATCCAGATCAGCAACCGAGTCAGATCTCACCTCTCAATTTCCCATACAATGGCCAAAAAAGTGTCCGTCACTTGCTTCAAGTACAGAGAGGCAGACGGTAATTGCTGGGGGCCCAATTTCAGTTTTCTGTGCTGTAGTCAAAAACGAGCAGCACAAATCTCGTCCTCCTGGTCTCCTACCTAAACCGTCCAGCTATGTGAGAAAGAATAGGCTCAGCTCACATCCATCAAAGGAGCCTAAAATATCTGACACAAACAGCAGCAAACAAACCTGCACCTAATTATTATGGGATCTGATGGATGTCCGCTGCACTTCGCTTAGACTTACGTTATATATTAGCTCCATTCATTGTCTATCTTCATCAGTGCCATAGGTAATGAATGGAGGACACATACAGATCCAGCTCCTTGTTTGAGCTCCTCCTAACCATTGAGAGAATAAGGGACAGTGTGACCAACGTAGAATGAGGGACACAAATCTAAGGTGATAATTTTTGGAAAGAACAATTCCTCTTTAGGTATGGTGCTGGTTACACAGTAGTAACCAGCTCCATTCCCGCTGACATGCTTTCTAGAAATGGTGGCTCTCTCCCTTGCATTTACATCTTTATAAAGTGGAGCAAGACCTATTTCACCCTGTTATGACGGTCTAGGTAGGTATAACGTGGATGGATGATACATGATGGGATGCCCCTTTATACCCTGCTTCTAGAGCCTTTTGTTTATTACCACCTGCTAGTAAAGGTGTATCTTTAGGTTCTATAGCCCCAATAAAAAATCTGTAGCATTGCCCACACCTACGATGTGCCATTTATTGGACGCCTACGATGTGCCATTGATTGGACGCCTACGATGTGCCATTTATTGGACGCCTACAATGTGCCATTTATTGGACGCCTACGATGTGCCATTTATTGGACGCCTACGATGTGCCATTTATTGGACACCTACGATGTGCCATTGATTGGACGCCTACGATGTGCCATTTATTGGACGCCTGCGATGTGGCATTTATTGGACGCATAGGATGTGCCATTTATTGGACACCTACGATGTGCCATTTATTGGACGCCTACGATGTGCCATTTATTGGACACCTATGATGTGCCATTTATTGGACGCCTACGATGTGCCATTGATTGGATACCTACGATGTGCCATTTATTGGACGCCTACAATGTGCCATTTATTGGACACCTATGATGTGCCATTTATTGGACGCCTACGATGTGCCATTTATTGGACGCCTACGATGTGTCATTTATTGGATGCCTACGATGTGCCATTTAATGGACGCCTACGATGTGCCATTTAATGGACGCCTACGATGTGGCATTTATTGGACGCCTACGATGTGCCATTTATTGGACGCCTACGATGTGTCATTTATTGGACGCTTACGATGTGCCATTTATTGGACGCCTACGATGTGCCATTTATTGGACGTCTACGATGTGCCATTTATTGGACGCCTACGATGTGCCATTTATTGGACACCTACGATGTGCCATTTATTGGACGCCTACGATGTGCCATTTATTGGACGCCTACGATGTGCCATTTATTGGACGCCTACGATGTGCCATTTATTGGACGCCTACGATGTGCCATTTATTGGACACCTACGATGTGCCATTTATTGGACACCTACGATGTGCCATTTATTGGACACCTACGATGTGCACTTTATTGGACACCTACGATGTGCCATTTATTGGACACCCTCAAGCACCACGGATGGGTGTCACTACCTCTTCATCTCATCCTGTATATCTATGCCTAAGTAACCAAACCCTACAAATCAGACATTTATTATATGTCCACTGGACAAAGCCACAAAAGTCTACTTTTTGTGTTGACTGCAAAGATTTAGGATTAGTTATACCTGTGCAATGGATTTGGAGCAGGGGATGAGTCATATACATTTAATATATTTTTTAAGCCCTTAATAGGTTTGCAGAAGATTCTGCAGACACACCTGGTAGCAAGTGCTTACATAAATAATCATTGACGGCAATTAGGGAATTATTTCTAGCAGTTGGAAATCGGTTTCATCCGTCCATAAGAGAAGGAAAGTGCTCAACACATTTCTGTCCAGTAGATCATTATCACGTACGTTACGGTATTAGGGTGGGCATACACATTAGATAAATGTCTCCCAAACCCGCTGATTTCAGAGGGAGCAGTTGACAATCTAATGTGTATGGTGGTGTGGATGGGAGGTGTCAAAAGAAAGAAGGATCAGGCATGCTGAAATTCAACAAGCCCATTCCTTTTTTTGCAGTTTGCAAATGAGCACATGTCCTCTACCTGCCGTCAGTGAGTGGAAACTATTTTTTTTTTTTGCATTTAGAGACTGAAAACATGTCCTCGAATGTCTATCTTGTCATGATAACAGTACCAAACCCTTTGCCTGGCAGGCAGCTATTTATCTCGATAGCATAAAAAAGTAGAATGGATCCAGCTTCCAAATTGCATACAAAATTTATTGCAAAACCATTAAAAACAGAAATCAACGGACAGACTGCACATGCTCTTGCAGGTAACGCGTTTCGAACAAGCAAGTGTTCTTTCTCAAGAGATCTGTCATGTGACAGCTATATTTCTTGACTCCTCCATTCACATGGATGCTCATCTCAGCAGAGCATGCGTGTGTTTTCAAGGGGAGATTGGAATAAGCCAGACCTCTTCTGCAGTCTCAGGAAAGTCGGCCACTCCCATACACTGCAGCACTGGAGTCCTGGGTTCAAATCCCACCAAGGACAACTTCAGCAGTAAGTTTGTATGTTCTCCCCGTGTTTGTGTGGGTTTCCTCCGGGTTCTCTGGTTTTCTCCCACATTCCAAAGACATACTGATAGGGAATTTAGATTGTGAGCCCCATCGGGGACAGTGCCAATAATGTGTGTAAAGCGCTGTGGAATTAATGGCGCTATATAAATGAGTAAAATAAATAAATAAAATTATTATTATACATATTAGATATTCAGCCAATCCCCTAAAAATAATCCAGTTACATGACCTTTCCTCTAAAAAGTATGGACACGTTAAGACCGTGTAGGTTAACTCCAAACTGGGAGATAATCACTCATGGTGGAAGGCGAGATCCAGATTCTTTGAGCATATTTATTATCCGACAGCTCGTTTCATTTACTAAGTTTGTCCAAGTCTTCCATACAACCACAACGCTGCGAAAAATGTGAACTCAGCAGATAGTAAAATCTAGGATATTCTTCCAGTGGTCGTCTCTTCTGTGGATGGTTTTGATTTTCGGATCATAGGTACCGTGATCATACAGGCACATGAGTGTCTGTCATGTCTAGAATGCGGTAAGTAAGAAGCATCTGTCTTGCAGATGCCCCAAAATCGGCGAGTCAAATCAATTTTCCTATAAGCAGTGATAGAATTGTAAATTAGGGCCAACTTTTTGCAGTGATCTGAGGCCAATTCTAAATTCGAGAGTGTAGATCCAGACAATGTGGCCTGTCCTGGTGAATATTCCATTATTGACCTATTGATATGATGAAAGGTAAAAGTTGACATTGACAAAAGTGATACTTTATATTAGTTCTAGGGTAAACAACAGGCAATTTTGCCAAAACTCAACTTTTAGGCTTAAAAGGATTTTCTGGAATAGACATCAGTGGCTCATGTTTGGCAAAGACCAATGTGTGATCGGTGGGAGTCTGTCCACCCTTGATGGAGGCCGAGCGGCTGCACCAAGCAGAATCCCATGCACGTTCCAGCCATTGCACCAGGAAAAACACTGATGGTCCCATATGTTTCGCTGATATTGGTGTCCCAAGTGTTAGGGACCTACTAATCAGATATAGGTGATCTATTTAGCAGGGGGACAACAATCCAAAATGTACAAGTCAACCTACTGAAAAATAGGCGAGACATCTCTTACCGCTGGGCTTACATCTATCCTCAGAACTGGCTCCGAAATGTCCCGTTAGATTGGATTAGCGACTGTTCATATGTAGAAACCATTCTACTTCAAGGGGCATTTCTTGAGTAGGCACAAGCCCTTAACTTTTTTTGGTATAATGCAATATGTCTATAGATTGCATTGGTGGGGATCTTTAAGCCCCTCAAAAATCACAAGCATGAGGGGTGGAAGCAACATGACTCTGGAGCTGAAGTGAGATTTCATAAAGTTCTCCTGGACTATCAGTTGGAAAGACCATCGATATCAGCAAGGTGGGACTCTCACACCCACCACTGATCGATTGATTAAAGGAGTCACATCTGCTTCGTTGTTTAGCAGGCACAGATCAATACTTTTAATAGTTGCCATGCCATGAAAGGCAGCTCAGTCCCAGTTACGTGAAAAGGATCAAGCCACTGCAAAACGTAAGGAGCTGTGTTATGAATGTGCTAGAGATGGTTTCTGAGCAGAGGCTCCCTCTGGTGGTTACAGACAGTACTAAACCCTTCAGCGAGAAATGGCAATCTGGGTTCACTGACTGGTCTGATATAAGGGAGGTTCCCTCCCATGATGGTTGCCGGTGATCAATTGTTCTTGTCTCAATTGTGGTTCCTGGTTCATTTGGAAGTTTGCTGAGTCTTGCCTGCATCTTCTGCTATCAGATAAGATATTTTCTGCTTTTATTTTTGTGCTTGCTTTTTGCATTGTTCCCTGCACTTCTGTGGAGGTCAGCCAGGTTCACAGAAGTGCAGGGAACAATACAAAAAGCAAGCACAAAAATAAAAGCAGAAAATATCTTATCTGATAGCAGAAGATGCAGGCAAGACTCAGCAAACTTCCAAATGAACCAGGAACCACAATTGAGACAAGAACAATTGATCACCGGCAACCATCAAGGGAGGGAACCTCCCTTATATCAGACCAGTCAGTGAACCCAGATTGCCATTCCTCGCTGAAGGGTTCAGTACTGTCTGTAACCACCAGAGGGAGCCTCTGCTCAGAAACCATCTCTAGCACATTCATAACAGAGCTGTGCATGAAGGTGACGTAACCCATTCAATCAGCAGATCGGAGGAGGTTCTGAGAGTCTGACCCAAAATTTTCAAAGATCGATGCCTATCTTAAGAATTGGCCATGCATTTTGCACAGCTAGACACCCCCTTGTAGCGATGGTTCTCCCAGATCTCCTCTTTACATTCCAGCCATAGGCATTGCCATGAGTCCAATGTGAAATCTGCAGCGAGCGAGCCTCGCAGGTGCCGTGGAGATAAATTTCAGATGCCGTGTGGAAATGTAGAATTACATGCTGGATATTCCAATGAATATCATGTAATACAGGACCTGAATGTGTCTGATTTCTGTTAGTGACTTTACGCTCTAGCTAATGTACGGGGGGTCCCAAATGCGGGGGTGGGGGGTCCCATCTATGACTATAGGGCTTGTGGAAGGGATTGACTTGATGAAATGGAACTGTACTGCACATGGCACCACTATTTTGTGACATCGTACAAACGAGTTACAGATGCAGATACGCTTTGTCGGATCATTAGCTCAACGATTTTACATTCAGAGAAAATTGTAAATGTGTATGGGGGTTCACAAACTGTTTACCAAAGAACAGACTAAAATGAACAAGTCAGCATCCACCAACCAAGGTTATTACGGTCTGTATACCTTGTATCAGTGACGTCAATATACGGTCTGTATACCTTGTATCAGTGACGTCAATATAAATAACATTACCTATTGCTATCATAATGCCTATTAAAACCCAAAACTGAATATGTCATTGGTACTTTACTAGTAAGACATAAAGGGTTTATGGGGGATGGGAGCATCATTATTTCAGCTCGTACTTAATCAAACTTCACTGTAACTGGAAAGTTTCTAAAAAAGTTTCTCCAAGACTCACTAAGTTCCCGGGCAGAGCCAGCATCATTAAATAGACTTTAACTGAGCAGACATAATTGTTTAGGATCATCTCCATGCATGAGTGCATCGGCCCAGTTCGGTGGGAGGATGGAGACTCGTTTGAATGACAGGATTCCGGGACAGAAATATCCTAGAGTTCAAAAGTAATAAGAATTGGAAAGATTTCTCCCGACTGGAGAGAGTGAGATGAGGCAGAGTCGGCGGCAGGTCCAACTGGCTTCAAATCAAAGGGGAAGCAGCTCAGCGCCAAGAAAGTCCAACATATTTAACCAGAGCAATGTGCAGAATGACTGCAAACTCCTCAGATACTATATTACACAGAAAGTGCACAAAAGTGTAGAGTAGCAACACCGAGGGGTAAAGAGCCAACACTATGCCAAAGGCTATCATAAGTTCTCAACCTTTGTTATGTGTACCCGAATGGGTACATGCCATGTCTCTAGGGGGTCCCTGCCCTGTCCATGAAAGTACTTTGATGTAATTTTTACGTAGGGGTACAAGCAACCAAAAATCACTGAAAAGGAACCTGGCTCAGGTTACTACACAAGTAGTAATCCATATCTTGCCCTGGGTGGTGCAAATGGTGCACTTTGCTGTTTTTGTAGAATGCCTAAATACTTTTGGCATAGCCGGCTGCTTAAGTTTTCGAAGGGAACAGTTCCAAGGGTTCTGCACTTCTTTATGACTGCAATGCATGGTGGTAAGCCACAAAACCCTGGGTTCCTGGTTCTGTAATGGTGGCATAGAAGTGGATAGCCATATTCAAAGGGTTGTCTTAAAATTTAGCTGCTAGGGGATCCATTGATCATCCTAAGGCCGGGATCACACATGCCAGTAAATCGGCCGACACTCGCATGTGAAATCCCAGCTCTGGCGCCGGCACTTAGGAGTGGAGCGCGCGGCTGCATAGAAATACATGCAGCCGCTCGCTCCACTCCCGAGTGCCGGCGCCAGAGCTGGGATTTCACATGCGAGTGTCGGCCGATTTACTCGCATGTGTGATCCCGGCCTAAGTCTTACTCCCAGGCACCAGCTGTGTTCAACAGGGTGCCTCAACCGGCCAGGCATTCCTGCTGCAGTGGCTGATGCAAGGGAAAGGTATAATTATATGATGGCCGCTTGACCTCATGAGAAAACAGCCTATCCATTAAAGAGGTAGTCTACTGGGAACAATCTATTTTTGTTAGAAGGATTTACTATAAAAAGCTAATCATGGGGTATCCAGTAACCATGATGGCCAGCGATCAGCTAAGGAGAACCATGCAAAAACTGTTCAGGATCTCTACAGCAGCCCCACAGGAGAAACGGGGTATTACACAGTGCCTATGAACATCAGCTGTGGCCTGTGTAAAGCATGGACATGTTTGATCCTCCGGAGTAAGATCTGCCCTTTGAAGTCATACTGTAGAGGGGGATCTTGAATAAGAACCTAATTTATTAAATCCCTAGTGATGTGTCAGAAAATGGGTTTTGTAAACCAATAAGCCAAGCGAACATTGCAAAAACAAAAGCCCAAAAAAGAAAGGCGGAATTGATGTTTTTTTTTTTTTCCAATTCTACCTCACTAATTTATTGCCTGGTAGTCACTAAATTATATGGAAAAAAATGAATACTACAACTCATCCCACAAAAAACAAGCGCTAATGCGAATATGTGTATACAAAAAAAAAAAACGTGTGGCTTTTGGAAGATGAGAAAGAAAAAAACAAAAGCGTAAAAATAAAAATCCCTGGGCCTGCACGGGGTTAAATATCAAATACTTAATAAGGAATTCCCTTTCTATTCTCTGCATTTAATCTACAGGTGGTGATAATAATGACAAAATAGAACAAATGTGACAATGGCGTTTTAGTGATCTAGACCTGAGCCGCGCTGCCTGAGCAGCTTTCCTTGCGCTGGGTGACAGGTACACCAGCGATATCACAATAATATTGTTGCCAGCTGTTTTGTTGTAAGCTGCAGACAGGTCTCTGTCCATGGTCCAGTTTCGTGTTCGCGTGACTCATAGGGAATCCTGCTCCTCCAGCCAAAAGATGTAACTAAAAAATGTTTTATCAGCGTCTCAGCTGCAGAATCTGACGAGGACCGGTACGTAAACGAACACGAAATCTAGGACCGCAAGCGTTTACCAGTTTTCTGGACCTTTTAATGTCAATGAGTCCTAAACCATGGACGCACATGTGTCACAGAGAGAGACCGATCCTCCAGAGAAAGGGCTCAGATCCACCAAAAGATGGACAATATTATAGTAGCTATATTCTTGTATATAGGGGCTGTATTATACAGTGCCTTGAAAAAGTATTCATACTCTGTGAAATTTTTCACATTTTTTTCACGTGGTCTGTGTGTATGTATATGACATCCATGTGCCGTCCGTATGTCATATCCCAGTGCCTGAGAAAAGCAGTACAGTTCGCGCTGTAGAGAACAGGCAGCCAGGAGACAATGATGGGAGTTGCCACAGGGCAAGTGGAAGGAGCAAGGCTAAGCGCCAGAGGGCTGATGTTAGTAGCCTGGTGGGGGAGCAGCAATATCTCTGACCCCTTCCCAGGCTATTAATATCAACCCACAACTTCTTTGCTTGTTTGAATTTATAGGGGAACCCTACGTCATTTTTTTTTTATGGGGGTCCCCGTAAATTCACCATTAAAGGCTAAGCAAACAGCTTTAAGCTGTTATTAATAGCCAGTAAAACTTATGGGGTATTGTCCCATGACTGTCCCTCTGCTGGTTATGAATATTGCGTAGGAGCCCATTTTTTTTTTTTTCCATTTAATTCTTTATTTTACACAGGAGTTACACAACTGCTGCGGAATACAACTCCCATTATTGTTTCCTGGTCACGCTGATCTCAGGTCGAGCAAGAGACAATGATGAGATCTTCCTTCATCCGCCGGCGCCTGGAAACAATGCAAGCTGTACCGCTTATTCCCAGGTGCCGGTACGTGTCACGCTGATGACTCACGGATGTTATCGGTGTGTCATCAGTGTGAACGTGTGCGGCACACATTTTGTACGTGCTGTGCAAAAGAAACTGACGTGTCTGCAGGTTTTTCACACAGACCATAACATGTGAGCCTCACCATTGAATACAATGGGTGTGCGTGTGTCTGTGTTTGCAGCCCTTAAAAAACGCACCGCATACAGACACAAAAAACGTATGTGTGAAGAAGGCCTTAAATGTATTTTATTGAGATTTTATGTGACACTAACACTAAGTAGCAAATATTTCTGAAGTGTAATGGAAATGATACAAGGTTATCTAATTATTTTTAAAATATAAATCTGAAAATCTTGAGGTGCATTAGTATTCAGCCCCCTGTAGTCTGATAACCCTAAATAAAATCCTGAGTGACCAATCGCCTCCAGAAGTCACAGAATTAGTACACTGCGTCCATCTGAGTGTGATTTGTTCTCAGTATAACTGCAACTGTTCTGTGAAGGCCTCAGAGATTTGAGAACATCAGTGGACAAACAACAGCTTAAAAACCAAGGAACCCGCCAGGCAGGTCAGGGATAAAGTTGTAGAAAAGAGTAAAGCAGGGTTAGGCTATAAACAACAGCTCAAGATCTGAACATCTCACGGAGCACTATTCAGTCAATCATCTAAAATGGAAGGAGTATGGCACAACTGCAAACCTACAAAGACATGGCCGTCCACCTAAACTAACATCTTAAGCAAGGAGAGCACTAATTAGAGAAGCAGCCAAGAGGACCATGGTCACTGGAGGAGCTGCTGAGATCCACAGCTCTGGTGGGAGAATTAGTCCACAGGACAACTATTAGTCGTATATTCCACAAATCTGGACTTTATGGAAGAGAGGCAAGAAGAAAGCCATTTTTGAAAACCATAAAAAGTCTCGTTTACAGTTTGCAAAGAGCAATGTAGGCAACACAGCGAGCATGTGGAAGCAGAGGCTCTGGTCAGATGAGACCAAAGAAGAATTTTTGAGGCTAAATGCAAAAGGCTATGTGTGGCTGAAAAGAAACACTGCACATCACCATGAAAGCACCATGCCCAGCATCAGACATGGTGGTGGCAGCATCATGCTGGGGTGAGGCTTTTCTTCAGCAGGGGCAGGGAAGCTGGTCAGAGGTGATGGGAAAATGTAGCTTAGGGAACAGTTGGACGGAAGTAAGCCCGCTGGATCAGATGACAGAGGATTGTGTGTCGTCTGTGGAGATACATAGGTCTGCATAGGAGTTGTAAACACAAAGTGGTTAGAGATTTTTTCAGAACTAAATTTGAAGTTGCTTCATTTTTCATTGTAGATGCACTGAAGAGAGCGCTTTCCTGCTGCCAGCTGTTTACATCGGACCCCTTGGCCCCCATCTGGATTTCAGGACAATAAGAATTAAGCAGCAGGTATTATTAGTGGTGACATCAGTTGTTATGTTTGGCCCAATTAGCCTAATGTAAGTCCTCACACTCCGCGGTGCAGCGAGGCGTCCCGTGTAAACACGACGGTAAATGCACCTGTTAATCAGTTCCTGATGAGATCTCACACGGCGCAGACTTCCCACACTGCATTGCCGGGCCCTCGCCTGCGTCTGCTGTTTGCATTTAATCAAAAGGACGGTTCAGTAAAGGCTCCAGGATATGTGAACCAGGATGGAAAATGTCAATTGTGGGGGAGGAAATGAGAGAAAAGACAGAGTTGGGAGGTGGGACCATACAGGGATACACAGACACAACAAAGAAATAGCAGAAACTCAGATATATTTTTGTATCCGTACATAGGCCCATACATCACAAGGCACGAATTGTGGGAAAATGTCCAGGCGGTGGCTATAAGAGGGGTGAGAAGTGGGCCCTCACTAGTGGGGCCCCAAAGTCACATCAAACTTTCTTTACATCTCGCCTGCACGTTGCAGTCATCATTATCATGCAGCGATGTGACCCCAGGTCTCCATTGTATTCCTATATGACCTCCCCGGATGCTCGGCCCTTCTCACTGCTTCGATAAATATTATTCTGTGAGCCTAAGTGCCGTCTAAGGACCGTGTTCACAATGTGAGGTCTGTTCCTCCTCCGTCCAGACTTTCTAGCATTAGATATACAGTCCATGCAGTCAGATATTCTGTCCACCAATGACTGGAAAGGGTTAATAATTATGTTGAGGGTAAATATTTCTTCATAGGTGGCGCTATACCCTTAGATGACATCAATCAGTCTACTGACCCCAAAGGCCACTCAGTCACTTCATAGAAGTCAGGTGGACAGAAGGTCATCACTTCCAGTCCCATGGAAGACCACCAAAGCGGTGTCGCTCTAACCACGGGCATACCCTCATTTCTTTACTTCACAACTATCCCTTCCATCTCTAAGTTTTTTTTATACTTTCTTTTGTGAGTGACATAATTGTAGCCATCTAATGTATACGTCTGGTCATAACGTGAAGTCTTACAAATAGTTTTGATTATAATCTTTCCACCGTTTTTTGTCTACAGTTCCCATGCAGATCTATGTGTCTCCATGGTACCAGGCTACAGACAAACCCCATGTAGGCTGATCTCATAGTCATACTTCTAGCTGATTTTTAGGAAATAGGGGACTGGAACTATAAGTTCAGGACCAGACTATATGGGGTTTGTTTGTAATTTGGTACCATGGAGACACAGAGTTCAGCATAGGAGCTGTAGACACAAAACAACAGATTTTTAATCAAGACCATATGTAAAATTTTCACCCCAGTTAAAGGTGTATTCCAACCTAGATATTATTTGGAGAGATGATAATACAGGTCCTTCTCAAAAAATTAGCATATAGTGCTA
>VIAB01001418.1:35807-46833 GCA_009801035.1 Oophaga pumilio
ATACCCGATACTTGCGGTATCGGAATGCTCAACTCTAGTGATTAATATGACAATTTCAGGATTTTTGTTTTAATAACGATAGTGATATGGAAAATTAGCAGAGGAAGAACAACAAAAAAATCATTTAACAATAGGTTATTTTCTGACATACATATATATCACGTTAAGCATCAAATTCCTTTTCAGATGTCTCATTAATTGCTCTTTTCTCCTTTCCTCGGAGCAGTGGTAACTGCAGTGTTTAAATACAGAACATGACATCAATTTATCAGTTTGTTTCTCCAATCCTGAGAGAAGGAGCCATTGTAAGTAACACAGATCCACTATAATTGGCAGCAAAGATACAAAACTATCATAAAAGATTCCGCTGTTATCCGGTAACCTAGCAACTAAGAATTATGAACAAACTATATTGGGAAATCAAGAGGCCTCAACTCATCTTTTTCAAACAGCATGTTTTCTTGGTATACATGGCGAATAGGCCGTTGTCTGGGAGTTTGCCGTAGGCTCGGGTCCCTGCCAGATTTGTGTGTCTATAACAATATGTTTAGCCAATTCTATGGACTTGTGTTGAACTGGAAAAAAAAGATCTAACAAAATGAAGGAGAAGGGTTCACAATAAAGAAACTGCAGCATCTCATTGGGAATTAGGATTACTAATGTAAAGCCACAGACAGTTCATCATAAAAATATTTTTTACAGTGACCATACTAAGTTTTGTGCCCGTTATTATTTTTTAACTTCTTAGTTACCACTAATATGCCTTTTTAATGACCTGAGATGTAAGGTGCCCAGGATGGTAGCCTTGGGCGAACTGCTGCTCCATAACGCCCTGGCTTTTTAAGAACACAGTGTCCCAGTCCATAAGTGTTGTGCTGTGCACATTGTATTGTACTCACTTGCAGGCCGGAGGCCTTCACTGTCCCCACGTCCTCAGTTCCAGGACCAGCTGCACACACTTCAGGGACACCTTGTTCATTTAACAAATTCAACTTTACTGAATAGTTCCAGTACATCAGTCTTTAACATGCAGTATTGGGCACTGCACCCTCCAGTTCTTGCTTCATCAACACAGTATATTTCAAGCATTTGTTTACAATCAGCTTGGACTATCCCTGCATTAACAAGCCCTGTTAGCCCATCCCGCAACGCAGTATTCTCGAGACCTGTTATGTTTCCGTCACGCGGTTTCCCATCCGGCTTCTTCTGTATAGAAGCGATTAAGGCACACTCCTCAGTGTTTAATTAGGGCCGTCTGTCCTGGACATTACGGGAAGGTCTGTAGGAAATTAGGTACTACCTAATACTGCCAGAACAATATATACTTCATGTGCCTTCAGCCCACTACTCCTTGAATTTGATCTTGTCCCTCATGAACATGCTAACTCACTAACTGACTAAACCAGGATGTGGTTTTCTTTTCTACTTGCCCTTGGCCCTTCTCAATCTGGCCTTATCTTACCGTAGTGTACCTACAGTAAAGGCTGGGTCTCACATAGCGATACACCAGCGATCCCGACAACGATCAGGATCGCTGGTGTATCGCTACATTATCGCTGCTGAGCTGCCAAACAGGCAGCTCAGGCAGCGATCAGTACAAGCGACACTGCGGGGAACATTGCTTAGTTACCCGCAGTGTACCTTGGATACCAGCGCCCTGATGCAGGGAGCTGGTAACCAAGGTACACATCGGGTTTCCAGGCTCTGCGCGGTGCCTGGAAACCCGCTGTGTACCTTGGTTACCAGCGGATCGCTGGTCTCCCGCCTGTCACACGCAGCGATGCGTGCCTGTCAGCGGGAGACCAGCGATCAAAAAAATGTCCTGGCCTTTCAGCGACGATCAGCGATACCCGGTAGGGGGGCTGATCATCGCTGAATGTCACACACAGCGATATCGCTGGTGAGCTCGCTGCTGCGTCACAAAACTAGTGACTCAGCAGCGATCTCGCTAGCGATATCGCTATGTGAGACGGGGGCTTAACTGTCTTTCTCTGTCCTAAGCACTAAACTATATCCTATACTTTCCCTATACTTGAGCTTTGTGTACCAGTTACCTTAGGCGTTACCTTTGTAATACCCACACAGCAACATCAGTACCTATAACACTATACATTAGTTACTTTACACCCTATACATTTCATATCTCACATGACACTATAAAACACAGTAAGAACACATGCCAGTATTCACACTACACAGTTGTTGTCTTCAGGGGCAGGAAAACTACAGTCTCTGTCACATATTTTTCACGTCTCATTTGTCACACTGTGACTGTTCGTGATAAGGGAAAGGGGCCTTGAAACGTCCCTAGGACTGATACCCTAGCTATTCCTGCTCCCAAAGGTACCTCTAAAGGTGAGGAGGTTTGGGCCACCCGACCAGCCTTACTGTTCTCCTGTTATTCCCTAATCTGTCCCTCCCCCTCCCCAGAAGGCCTAAGATAGAAATTCTAGTGTATCAACATGTAAGACAGTGGTAACAGAAAGCAACAAACATACAAACACTCACCAAAGGTAAAGAGGTAAACAGGGGAGAATAGGAATGTACCAACCAAATGGGAATAAGACAATGAGGAAAGCATACACCCAAAATTAGCATGCAACATTCTCCAGTAGCACCAACGATCTCCAATTCAGCACAGCGTCTCCAAGGAGCTAGGAAGCAAAGTATTCACTAGCAAGGAAAGGGAGGTCTGACCAGATGTTATAGGGAAACGAAATGACTAGATCAGGAACAACTGTGAGATGGAGCTGCATGTTTCTAACCAGCATAGAAAGGGTCATTAACCTCTTCAGTGCCAAAGGAAACTAAATCCATTTAATATGAAACACAAACACACAGGCTAAATGGAAGATTTGCGATTCACAATACGTAGTGATTTTCTTACCCCAGATCTTCAAGGAGGACATGACCTGCTTGTGACAATATTTAAGAAAGTAAAAGTGAGGTTTTCTCTTTCTTAGGAGAATATGTATGCATCCAAAATTCTTGGGCAACTATTAGTGTGCAGAATTATACAACTAAATGAAAAATTTAAATTTTCTCATCTAAATTGTTCATTTTCATCTGTTACAGTGAGAATAATAACCAAAAAGCTCAAAATGTACAAAATACAGTTCTCAAAAAATATTAATGGCCATTATAGTCACCCTACTTTTCAATAACAGTTATAAAACCTTCCACCCATGGAGTCAGTAAGTTTCTTAACCTGTCGACAATCAACTTTTGGGTAGCACCAACCACAGCCTCCAGACACTGTTCAGTGAGGTCAGATGAGGAAGAAGCCATGTCATTAGTCTTTCATCTTTAAGGCCTTTACTGACTAACCAAACTGTGGAATATTTTGATGCATGTGATGGAGCATTGTCCTGCATAAAAGTCATGGTTTTCTTGAAAGATGCATAGATTTTCCTGTATCACTGTTTGAAGAAAGTGTCTTCTAAAAACTGGCAGTAGGTTTTGAGAATTGATTTTGAGTCCATATGTGGCGCCCAGCTGCACTTAGTGCCACAGATCCCAGAAGGGTGCATTAAAGGATTTGTCCATAAGAGGCCCTCAGAGCATACACACACCTCCACCCTACCTCAGACCACCAGAGGGAGCCCAGATAGGGATTTATAAAGGAGAGTGGAGGCAGGATGTGAAAGTGGAGTACAGCAGTGCAGTGCAGTCTAGCTAGAGAGTCTGTCTGAAGAGAAGCTTATCAGAGAGTACAGCTAATAGCTCAGCAGTGGAAAAGAGTCTCCTGCAAGCTAGACACAAGTAGCTCAGATCAGTGAGCTAGCAGCGTGCCAACGCTCTAGAGAGCGGCAGAAGAGGCAGCTACCTAACTGCCAGTGTGTATAGCCTAGTGAGGGCCCGAGTAGGCCGAGGGCTAGAGGAGAGAATAGCATTGGGGGCAGAGGAGCTTTACCAGCTCACCCCAGAAAGCAAATACTGGACACCGGGTCTGAGCTTACAGGGATCTCTATGACCGAGTAAGACACAACTGGAATTCCTGGAGAAGTACAGGTCCCAGGAGCACCCAAGAGCTGATACGTAACAGAGCCAGGAGACACGGAGGCCCTACAAACAGGGAGTGTGTACTCCAGGAGAACGCCCTACCACAAAGTCAGTCGGTGCAGGACAGAGACAAAGTTAGGCCTAGCTACAGGCAGACCAGAAACTTACTACAGAGAGACAAGCAACTGGAGGCCCTACACCTGCTCACTGGGGAAAATCCGGACGTGCACCCTTCATCCTACAGTGCTCCGGGATGTTCCTGCACTGATTCCAGTAAAGGTACAGAAGTGACTTGTGTGTGTGTTCCCATTCTTGCTCTTACCCGGCTGGGTTCCCTCCGTCCTGCATCCCTACATCTATGCTGCCCTGAGAGCCTGCTCCACCTGTGGGGAGCGATACCATCTAAGCTGCCACAACACCAGCCTCAGTGGGCTGCTGCAGCGCTGGTGACCCTCACCAGACACCACAGGTGGCGTCACGAATCACTAACTTTATCCCCTGTAAATAAAAACCCTTTTTGGATGAACGCCCAGGGCCACGGACCGAGTCGTGGCTGCCGTGACATCCCCCATAGAAATCTACGGGCTCGGGTCCGAGCACCCCACGGCCCTGGCGGGCGACTCATCTATTCAACCTGAAAAGGTCCAACTAGCTCATCTTTAATAATAAAAGTCCATAGCAGTACCTCACCTCCACCTTCCTGGTGTCTCAGTAGAAGTGGAGGTCTGTGCCTGAAAAAGGCCCATCCATCTGGACTATTAAGAGTCACTCTCATTTGATCCGTCTCATCTCATTTTGGCCCAATCTTGATATTTCATCTTATGTGTCTTGTTCATTAGTGGTTGGGTTTCAGCCTTCTTCACCTCGGCCATTAAATTTTCATTGTTTATTCTCCTATATCTACATTGTTGTGAATCTTCTAACTCCCTGCGTGGAGTATTGATTTACCATTTATTTACTGCATAAAATACCCATTAATTCTTGTTCAGCCTCCTGCTCTACACTGCATTCCGCTTTCCTACTTTGCATCTTACATCTTGCTCAGTGGTGGTCGGTCTCAGCCTTACCTCGGCCATGTCTCTGAGCACTGAACATCTTATACTTCTGTGTCTTGTTTGGTGATGGTTGGGCTTTGCCTTCATTACTTTGGCCATGTCTCTGAGCACTGAACATCTTGTATTTCTGTGTCTTGTTCAGTGGTGGTTCGGCTCAGCTTTCCTTACCTCGGCCATATCTCTGGCCACTGAACTTTTTGTACTTCTGTGACCTGTTCAGTGGTGGTCCGGCTCAGTCTTCCTCGGCGATGTGTCTGAGCACTAAACACTTTGTACTTCTGTGTCTTGCTCAGTGGAGGTCGGGCTCAGCCTTCCTTACTTCGTCCATGTATCTGAGCACCTTGTACTTCTGTGTCTGGTTCAATGGTGGTCGGGATCACCCTCCCTTACCTCGGCCATGTCTCTGAGCACTGAACATCTTGTCCTTCTGTGTCTTGCTCAGTGGTGGTCGGGCTCAGCCTTCCTTACCTCGGCCATATCTCTGAGCTCTGAGCACCTTGTACTTCTGTGTCTTGTTCAGTGGTCGTCGGCTTCAGCCTTCTTTACCTCGGCCATGTCTCTGAGCACTAAACATCTTTAACTTCTATGTTTTGCTCAGTGGTGGTCAGGCTCAGCCCTCCTTATCTCGGCCATGTTTCTTAGCACTAAACACCTTGTACTTCTGTGTCTTACTCAGTGGTGGTCGGGCTCAGCCTTCCTTACCTTGGCCATGTCTCTGAGCACCTTGTACTTCTGTGTCTTGTTCAGTGGTGGTCAGCTACAGCCTTCTTTACCTCGGCCATGTCTCTGAGCACTGAACATCTTTTACTTCTGTGTCTTTGTAGGAAGATGGACCGGGCTAGGGAGGTTTTGTGTGTTTCTAGGCTGGAACCACCAGGGCTGTCACCATTGTTGCGGGGGGAAGGAATTTCTGACCGGAGCAGACTGGGCACCTGACCGCAGGGGGTGGGGTGGAGATAAAAGGAGCTGAGCGCAGGAATGAGGGGCCTCTGGAGGGAAGACTCAGTACACATAAGGAGAAGGTTGACTCCGTCTCCATTGTCCCGCGCCAATCAGAAGGCCTTCTCTTCGGTCTATCCTGTCCTGCGCGGACAGCCTGCGTACCAAAAGACTTGAGCAAAGTGCAGACTCCCGTATTTGTGAATCCTGCCTGGTCAGTAACCTGCTTAGCTACTGACAATCCTTACCAAACTGACCTTGTGCAACACACTGACTCTGCAGGCCCCTCTGCAGTCTCCTTTCTGGTACTTTGCACCTCATTCATTCTACTATCTTCCACTTCCCGTGCAACACCGTGTACCAGGACCGGAACATCGCATCTGAAGTAGCCAGGGACCTCCGTTTCGTTACAGAGACATTGCTTCAACTATATCTGGGATTGTTTCAGAGACTTCTCGTGTCACCTGCGTCGACGTCGTGGGATCTTCCAACCACCTCCTTCCGGGAGCCACAGACTGATAAGTTGATCCATTCTTTTATTGCCTGTCATTTATGTTAAATTTTCATTGTTTATTCTCCTGTATCTACATACTCAGCCTTCCTCGGCAATGTGTCTGAGCACTAAACACCTTATACTTCTGTGTCTTGCTCAGTGGAGGTCGGGCTCAGCCTTCCTTACCTTGTCCATGTCCCTGAGCCCCTTGTACTTCTGTCTCTGGTTCAATGGTGGTCGGGATCACCGTCTCTTACCTCGGCCATGTCTCTGAGCACTGAACACCTTGTACTTCTGTGACTTGCTCAGTGTTGGTCGAGCTCAGCCTTCCTTACCTCGGCTATGTCTCTGAGCACTGAACACTGTGTACTTCTGTGTCTTGTTCAGTGGTGGTCGGGCTCAAACTTCCTTACCTGGGCCATTTCTTACCTCGGCCATGTCCCCGAGCACTGAACACCTCGTACTTCTGTGTCTTGCTCGTTAGTGATCGGGCTCAGCCTTCCTTACCTTGTCCATGTCTCTGAGCACCTTGTACTTCTGTCTCTGGTTCAATGGTGGTCGGGATCACCCTCTCTTACCTCGGCCATGTCTCTGAGCACTGAACACCTTGTACTTCTGTGTCTAGTTCAGTGGTGGTCGGGCTCAGGCTTCATTACCTCGGCCATATCTCTGAGCACTGAACACCTTGTACTTTTGTGTCTTGTTCAGTGTTGGTTGGGTTCAGCCTTCCTTACCTCAGCCATGTATCTGAGCACTAAACAACTTGTACTTCTGTGTCTTGCTAAGTAGTGGTCGGGTTCAGCCTTCCTTACCTCGGCCATGTCTCTTACAACTAAATACCTTGTACATCTGTGTCTTACTCAGTGGTGGTCGGGCTCAGCCATCCTTACATCAGCCATGTCTCTGAGCACTGAACACCTTGTTCTTCTATGTCTTGCTCAGTGATGGTCGGGTTCAGCCTTCCTTACCTCGGCCATGTCCCTGAGCACTGAATACCTTGTACTTCTGTGTCTTGTTCAGTGGTGGTCGGGATCACCCTCCCTTACTTCAGCCATGTCTCTGAGCACTGAACATCTTGTCCTTCTGTGTCTTGCTCATTGGTGGTTGGGCTCAGCCTTCCTTACCTCGACCATGTCTCTGAGCATTGAGCACCTTGTACTTCTGTGTCTTGTTCAGTGGTGGTCGGGCTCAGCCTTCCTTACCTTGGTCATGTCTCTGAGCACTGAACACCTTGTACTTCTGTGTCTTGTTCAGTAGTGGTCGGGCTCAGCCTTCCTTACCTCAGCCGTGTCTCTGAGCGCTGAATACCTTGTACTTCTGTGTCTAGTTCAGTGGTGGTCAGGCTCAGGCTTCATTACCTCGGCCTTATCTCTGAGCACTGAACACCTTGTACTTCTGTGTCTTGTTCAGTGGTGGTCAGGCTCAGCCTTCATTACCTCGGCCATGTCTCTGAGCATTGAGCACCTTGTACTTCTGTGTCTTGTTCTGTGGTGGTCGGGCTCAGCCTTCCTTACCTTGGCCATGTCTCTGAGCACTGAACACCTTGTACTTCTGTGTCTTGTTCAGTAGTGGTCGGGCTCAGCCTTCCTTACCTCAGCCATGTATCTGAGCACTAAACAACTTGTACTTCTGTGTCTTGCTAAGTAGTGGTCGGGCTCAGCCTTCCTTACCTCGGCCATTTCTCTGGGAACTGAATACCTTGTACTTCTGGGTCTTGCTCAGTGGTGGTTGGGCTCAGCCTTCCTTAACTCGGCCATGTCTCTTACAACTGAATACCTTGTCCTTCTGTGTCTTGCTCATTGGTGGTTGGGCTCAGCCTTCCTTACCTCGGCCATGTCTCTGAGCATTGAGCACCTTGTACTTCTGTGTCTTGTTCAGTGGTGGTCGGGCTCAGCCTTCCTTACCTTGGCCATGTCTCTGAGCACTGAACACCTTGTACTTCTGTGTCTTGTTCAGTAGTGGTCGGGCTCAGCCTTCCTTACCTCAGCCGTGTCTCTGAGCGCTGAACACCTTGTACTTCTGTGTCTAGTTCAGTGGTGGTCAGACTCAGGCTTCATTACCTCGGCCTTATCTCTGAGCACTGAACACCTTGTACTTCTGTGTCTTGTTCAGTGGTGGTCAGGCTCAGCCTTCATTACCTCGGCCAAGTCTCTGAGCACTGAGCTCCTTGTACTTCTGGGTTCTCCAGGGAGGTTGCAGTTCTATGATAACTATGGAGGATAATGGCTTCCTCATCACTTCACGCTTGATTCTTCTGAAATCTTTGTGAGTTAATGTGCATTTTTCTTTCTCAAAAAATTTTTTGTGACCATAGTGCAGCAGTTTAAAAAAGTGGTCATGAAGCTACAGTGAGAGTGAATAAGTTGCGGAGTTGATGCCAACAATACACCCTAGAATGTAATCACACAAAATATATAAAATCACATAAATAAAATAAAAAATATCACAAGTACTTCTAAATTGTTGAATAAACAATAATAATGAAAATACTCAATAAAAAATGCTCAATGATAAAGACATTGACCGTTCATCCAAACCTAATATATTGATCTATCGCGCCTGAGCAAAACTGAACACGAGGTTCTTAGCTTACCATTTCGATAAGACTATATGAAGCCCACTGCCACGTCATTGTAAACCCTTTAATGGGTCTCTAAACTTAAAGGTGTAGTGACGTTCGCCAACTAGTGGCGAAAGAATACCACCCCTGCAGTGGAAGCTAAGGGTCTGCTGTAGAACAGCATGACCGTCATGTTATTCCTCCTATGAAGCCCAGCCAGTAAGCTGGGTTTCACAGAGATCTTTGACTCAGCTATATACTTCAGTACTGCAGTATAAACATTTAAGTGATTGCAGGCTCAAGTCTTCAAGGGATACTAAGTACTTACGGACCTTGACTGTACTGTGTACGACATGGCTAAAACGAGGCACCAGCAGCGTAGTGATCGCATTAAGGTGCCTGCTGTTTCTAAGGCATACGCTTTCCTTGCCTCTGACACGGATAGTGAGGAGAGGATTCCACCTTCCTTTATTTTTCATCCTCCTCCTCTTCCTCAGGTGATACCAAATCGCCATGCAGACGCCCCAGAACAGAAAATGAACCAGTGCCCACCATTACTGATCTCATATGGACCTCACCCCTTGAAGATTATGAGGCACAGATTTCTGAATCTGAATCCAATTCAAAGTCTTTTCTCTCAGGATTTTGTAAACCTCAAGGTGACTGAGACAAATTTGTATGGCAGAAATTTTTGGTCCAAAACAACATCACTTCATTTTCTAACTGGAGCCCTGTAGACGCAGAAGAAATGAAGACGTTTTATGATCTGGCCCTTCACATGGATTTTGTGAAGAAGCCAGAACGTCAACAAAATTGGAGTGTTGATGTTTTATACAACACTCCAGTGTTCCGCATGGCCATGACCCCTAAACATTTTGAGGCTATCCAAAAATGTTTGCATTGCAAGGATAATGCATGGTGTCCTTCCCGAGGTGAATGAAGTGACAATGTGCATCCTTGAACGCTGCTCCATTTATTCCCTATGAGCTGCTGAACGCTGTTTTCCCAGAAGCCCCATGGAAAGTGAATGAAGTGGCAGTCAGATATCCAACCTGACACGCATCTCAGAGCAGGAATAAAAGTTCCCTTGATAGGTGTGAGTCCCAGCAGTGGGGCAGTCACCGATCAGCAGGTTACCACCTATCCCGTTGATAGGTCAGAATAACTTCTCTTGGCTGGACTACCCCTCTAATGTCTGCGTACACTGTTAGATGCCATGTCACATACATTCTATGCAATGGTTAACCTACAAAAATGTAATCCTTTGCTTAAACTGACTAGAAAAAAAAACATTTGACTTGAGAAATGGCATCTAATAAATACATGCCGTGCATAGCACATTTTTCATAGGGATACGAGAACCAGAGCAGCAATCCTGTTTGTGGCACTTTATATATAATGGCAATTTGATTTACAATCCCTAATAAAATACATCCATATGTGATCTATCATGAGGGAAAAAGACGACAACTGACTCGGTTATCTCTGTTATGTCACACAAATATAACAGTGCAGATAAACTGTTCTTTATGCTTCTTTGTATCCTTGGCAGATTTAGAATTCTAAAATAAGATAGCCATGAGTGAGCAGCGGGGATCATTTATTACAACTCCAGGACAAATACAGCCTTCACTTTTTACTTTGCAGAAAGTATATTTTCTCACCTCTTTAAACATGTATCAGACTTTTATTTGCAAAGACCAACATTACATACTTACTAGGTTAATGACATAGATATGCAGTAAACATGATCTCTCTTACAGGCTATTTAATGGGGCATTAGATACATCAATATAAGAATGCCAGCCAACATTTTGGCTAATGGTCTGCACTGTAAGCTTTTGGTCCCTTTTCAGAAAAAAGATCAGCTGATCATACTTTTCACCTTTAAGACCTTCTTTTCTCTTTAAAGAGGTTGTCTAGGATTGGGGTTCACGTCAGCAGTCAGAATTCTCTAGTGCCATTAGTGTTGAGCGA
>VIAB01001418.1:82390-99000 GCA_009801035.1 Oophaga pumilio
CCCCTCTCTCTGTAGTGCTGTCATGGACGTTCGAATAAACCAGCCTTAATGAGAAGGGAACAAAAATAAATTTTTGGCTTCCTATAGCATTATCAGGGGAACAGGAGAAATGGTGAATTCTGAATGGATGGGGTTAGAGAGCTAAAACCTGCTGCCGTACTGCTCCTATGCAGGGGAAAAATGAAACCCTGACAGAAAATACCAGAATCAGTTTTCTGTGAGTGATATAGTAATACTGATGCCTAACCAGGTCACATACATTTTGCTGCTTTGCAGTTTTTAGTGGTCAGTGTTCACCAGGTGACCTCTCACGTGACTCATACCTATGTGGCGACTAGCTCCTCTTCCCGCTTCTCTCAATGAAGCAAGGGCCCTAGTGTTCCACTGAACATTGAGACAAACCGGACGAGAAGGTAGTCGCCACGTGACTGTAAGGGAATGTGTCTTTTTGATGCTGGCCTACCTGCTGACTTATTGAAGCAGAAGACACCTCAGGAAATTGCTGATTGTGTTTCTCCAGAAGCCACCTGAAGAATGGTCCAGTCACTTCATTTACCTGCTCTGTGGCTTAAAAGAAGCTTGAAAAGACTGAACATGTGCACAAGTCATTTTGACATTGAAGTTGATCCCATTTCGCATTTTTTAGTATTCAAATGGCATATGAGTGGGCGCATGATAACTACTCACACCACTTAAAGGGGTTGTCCAACCTTAGGGTACAAGCCTGCTGTCACTGTATCTGCAGTATCTGCAGACTTGTGTGTGAGGTTTTTCCAGTGTTCCCATGCTGGGAGCATGACTGCAAGTATGTAATTTGCAAACATGTGGTCACATGCTGACTAGACGTCCAGCGAGCCCGGACACGTCTAGTCAACATGTGGCCGGAACTAAGCAAATCGTATACTTGCAATCACATAGCTGACCCCTCCCGGCATCAGAGAATCCTCACAATGTACAGAACATGTGATGCGAGGATTCACAAGTCTGCAGTCACGTACGGACTGATAAGTACTCTACAACCCCTTTAAGTTGTGTGTAGCAGGGGGTGCCAAGCTGAATTTTTGACCCTGATACAGGAAACTTAGATTCGCCTCTGATAATACCATGTTTTCTTTTATTAAAATGTATTTATACATTTAGATATGATACACCGTCTCAATTTAAAATTCTGGATTTGGAAATACCCAGAAAAACAGAAAATGTGAATATGTGGAAATATATCATATGCAGAAAGTCTTAGCCCTTCCGGATTTCAAAGTAATTACTGCTCATTTTTTATGACTCGCCACAGATTAGTGATTATCATAATATGGAAATGCTTTTTTTTCTCCTCTTTGATGTATTATATGCCGCTACAATCTTAGAATACTATTTTACTAATGATGACAAGTACCACATGAGACCAGTAGGTGGCAGCATAACACCTTAGCTAAAAGCTCCTGTCTTTTAGGCAGCATTGACATTTGGAGAATTGAGGAATATTAACCAGGGAAGAGGGGTACATATCCATTACAGGCTTAGGAGGCCGGCCAGGAGGTCAGCGACGGGGGCAATATTAATGAAGACACACACATTAACTGGGATGTACATTCTTAGGACGCTATGGAACTATGGGCAACGTTTGGTTGCCCAGCAACGCTTGTTGTATACACAGCCGGCCAACAACAGTTACCGCAATTTACCGTAGAAGTGACAGCAGTTGTAGAAAAGTTTATAGTTACCATACAAGTATGTCACCTGAACAATAGTTCAGGATGGACTATGAAGCCTATGATATAGGGCTGTGGAAAAATATTTTTCTCAGAGTGTAATATTAGACAACAGAAACCTGAGCAGAAATATATTGTAGGCATTCATAGTTATTAAGGTTGAAGGAAGACTTTAAGTCCATCTAGTTCAACCCATATCCTATCCTAACCTGCCCTAACATGTTGATCCAGAGGAAGGCAAAAAAAAACCCAAGTGGCAAACAGTAAGCTTCACATTGGGGAAAAAAATTCCTTCCCGACTCCACATACGGCAATCAGACTAGCTCCCTGGATCAACGCTGTATCTAGGAAACTAGTGAATATAGCCTGTCATATTATACTTTTCAAGAAAGGCATCCAGTCCCCTCTTAAATTTTAGTAAGGAATCACTCATTACAACATTAGACGGCAGAGAGTTCCATAGTCTCACTGCTCTTACAGTAAAGAATCTGCGTCTGTGATTATGACTAAACCTTCTTTCCTCCAGACGTAGAGGATGCCCCCTTGTCCCCGTCACAGGTCTAAGAGTAAAAAGATCATTAGAAAGGTCTTTGTACTGTCCCCTCATATATTTATACATTGTAATAAGATCACCCCTAAGCCTTCGTTTTTCCAAACTAAATAACCCCAAGTGTAATAACCTGTCTTGGTATTGCAGACCCCCCAGTTCTCTAATAACCTTGGTCGCTCTTCTCTGCACCCGCTCCAGTTCAGCTATGTCTTTCTTATACACCGGAGACCAGAACTGCACACAGTATTGTGCATTGTGCTATAGAGATCGTATGACCATAGAAAAGAGAACAATTTCTGGGTAAAACGGCGCCACCCTCATCCCGGCCTGGTACTACAGCTCATCCCTCTGGGGTCGTCCACAATCTTAATTTTACCAAATGTGTTGTGGACATTATTTCCATGCAGACAGCACACTTATTTCAAAATGTCTGCATATGGAGGAGCATTTGACCAGACCTGTCCATGAGCCTCCAACTCCCACACAGTGTAACTAATGGAGGATACGGATGGACAAGTCTGGTCACGTCTGTCCACCAGCTGCCATCTTGTGGACATGAGAGTTGTGTGCTCTGTGAAGGAGGAGAATCTGTAATACTTATATATTAGTGAGGGCAACAAAATCCTGTCCTTAAGACGTCTGATAAAATAAAGGTAATCTGGTCGACCCCTTGAACAAGGTTGGCCGTGCTTTTTAGTTTTTGAATAGGTTCTCACTGTCAGATTGTTAGTGGTCTACTATCCCGCACCCCACCGATCAGCTGTAGTAGACGTTAGAGTGGAATAGCACCACTCCATAGACGGTGTAGTGATCACTGCCAGGTACTGCAGATCAGCTCCTATGGAAGAGAATAGGATCTTCTCTGCAGTACCTAGCATTGGAGACTAAACAGTAGGTGGAGTTGGTGTGTTCCACCCTGTACACGGTTTACATCAGTCATTGCTGACGGTGATATCATCTGATCAGCGGATGTGCATGGTATTGGACCCCCACTGATCTCAAGGACAACAGTAGTGGAAAACCCCTTCAACTATTAGTGCTCGTAGACCTCTTCCATAGATAGATGAAGGGCAAGAATGCCATGTCTCCCAGTTAAAGGGGTTGTCTGAGGTAGTGTTGGAATGGAATTAATTGGACTCATAAGAGGAAATGATTTTTAATAACATCCTCCAAGTTCATTGCAATCAATGTTGTTTTTGCCCATGTAAAGGTTTGTCGGGTGCAGTGAACATCAGGAGACAGAGAAGGGGGTTAACAGGAATTTACTTAGACAATTTGTTAAATACGAATTCAAAGAAACTCTCCAAGCAGGGAGAAGATTAAGCAAATGATGAACTACACAATAACTGTAACAAGAAGGGGAAAAGTGAAGATAAAGACTTATAGATTGGAGTTCTGGTTGGGGAGGGGCTGGAACAGCTCCCGACAGCGTCGCAATCCGTGAACAAAGTCTCTGGCTCTGCTGTGTAGAAACAAGATGCACTGTCTCCTGACCGTGCTGAAGTATCCGGGTCCATTGGTCCTTAGTCCATTGATCTTGGGTCCGTTGGAGCATGGCTACAGTTCCTACCGCTGGTTTCTCCAGGAGAACACGGTACACCATGAGCACAACACCGTACAGGCCGCAGAGGTGACAAGGCCTCGCACAGAATCACAAAGTTCAAAAGAAGGTAGTACGTCTGCTGCACTGCACATTCTGGGTCTAGTTAGTGTAGGAACACTCGGTAAAGGGTATGTGGGTCGGGCAGTCTCAAAAGGGCTGGCGTCAGTGGCAGTAGTTCAGGAGAGGGAGTCAACCTTCTTCCTGCTCTGTGGTCACCTTCCCTCCAAGTCTCTCCCTTTCCCGTGCTCAGCTTCTTTTATGTCCCCCACGCCCACTTCTGTCAGGTGCTCAGGCTTACCCCACACTGACAAGTCATCCCCCTGCAACAGTGATGATGGCCCCCATAGTTCCGGCCCCAGAGTGTTCCTCGCATCGGCAGCACTGCTCCTGTTCATCTCCTTACCCCCACACAAGACATATAATAATCAATTAGTAGGCCAAGAATAATCCCATAAAAAAAATAGACAATGGTGGAAAAGTGCTTAAGGACTACATAGGGTGGTCACCTGCTGGTCTTTGGAACCAAATGAAGAAAGACAAAAAAGTAATTTTTATTTTTTCTCAAAAACAGCGCCACTCAGGCCCAGAGCGCTTGTCTAGTATTGCATTAGAGCCCTGTTTGAAGTGTTTTAGGAAAATCTTTTTTTTTTTTTGTTGAATTATCACCAGCTGCTGAATGAGTCGCTGTACGGTCATTCTGATCATCACCCTGCAAGCCTGGATGATATATAAAATGACAGACATGACAATGTAAAAACAATCTTTAATGTCATTTTCTGTTAAATAAACCATTCACATTTAACAACAGTGATCACGTGATGTTGGACAGAAGTTGAAAAAGCAGCAGGATTTTTTATTTTTATTTCGATGTGTTAAATAGAAATACTAATAAATACATGAGAACCATTAACAATGCATTTCCCTGAGTTTACCGTGTTGATTGAGAAGAACAAATGCTAAAAAACTAGATCACAGGGTGAAGTATCAGCCTCCTAGGATTTCATTGTGAGAAGGGACTAAGTGAAGGGTAGCTACATATCATAGAGCAGTATATCCGAAATCTGGGGTAGGGGAACAAAACAGAAGATACTGAAAATATACTCAATATGGCCTTCAGTTTTGTTGCACCTTTTGTTTTCAGGCATTACTGTCATTTTTTTTTTACAGGCTTTTTGTGTTTTTTTTTTTTACTTTCTGTATTTTCTTAACCTATAATAAAAATTCATTAAATAAAAATCAATTTATTTAGATTTAGCAAAACTGCCAGGGATCCAAAAAGTGTGGGAATTATGTAATTAAAAATAGCAGAAATAACCCCGGAAAAAAAAGCAGCATTTCTGTAAAACACAATAAAAAAAAGAAAAAAAAAACCCTCAAAAACAAAGTAAAAAATCTGCAGCAAAATGTATTAGTTGAAAGAAAACATGTAAACATTTGTGATAAGGAAGGATTGTGAAATGTATATTGTCAGCAACTCCCATGAGGATTTTTACTGTGGTTGCTCTGCAGATCCGTCAGCAGAATGTAAGCTATATTATGGCAGCCTGCATCCTGCTGGGGAATATGTAAGGCAATGGTGGAAAACTTGAAGTTTTCAGCAGCCCATCACCATGTCATTATTGGAACGCTGTTTTTAGGAGCATTCACAATACAGTAATTACAAGATTAAAAGAGGTTGTCCACTACTTTCACACTAATGACCTATCATTACAAAAGGCTATCAGAGTCTGATTTGGCCGGGCTTCGACACCTAGCACCCTCACCGATCAGCTGTTATTGGCGTCGGCAGCTGCCGCCGACCAGAAGTACTCACTTGTCGAGCTGCTCCGTCTTCTGGTAGTCGCTTAGGCATGGTACTGCACATTTGCCTCCTTCAAATCAATAGGATGCCGGAAGTGTAGCACCTTCGGCCAGCGGACCCCGGCCGGTCAGACATTGATGACCTATCCCGAGGATAGGTCATCAATAAAAACAAGTAGTGGGCTACCTCTTTAAGGGTTCATTAGTAAATCGAAAGGTTTTTAGGAAACACAGAAGGAATAAATAATCATACATTTTACAATCATAGTTTCTTTCTTATAGATGGCTGTGTTACTGTGGTTAATAACATTTTATTAGAACTTACAAAGTGCCATGCACACAGTGAGGGGTGATGGTTTAATAAAAAGATCCTAAAACAATATAAATAAAAAAGTTTTTAAAAAATGCTTTAATTTGCACAAACAACCATTAATATGATGTGGAGAATCACTGTGCAATGTGCAATTTAAAAATGGTTTCCAATTACAGTAGTTATTTTAAATATTCGGGACAGAACACTGATGACACACCATTAATGACCTCGCCTTTCATGCATAAAGCATTCCCCGGGTTACTGAAGCATATTCTTCATCACAATTTAAAAAAATAAAAATAAAAAAAAATCACTAATTGCAATTGTATTTTTTCTTTTAAGTGTATTACATGTGGGATTTCAAGTATTGATTTCTAATATCCCACAAAAGTAAAAGCATAACTAAAAATAAATAGAGTGAACAAAGAACTAGATACAGATCCACTTTCCTTTGTTCATGGCAGCTCAAAGCAAGAAAATTTTTTTAAAACGACATTAAATTGGAAATCGACATTTGTGGCAAGCGGGGAAAATGTATTATTTTCTCTTGGCACATATATTTGGCATAAAGAAATGACGTCCAGTATTGTGCTTTTATAAGGGAGTGTTCTACTAGGACAGGTCCTCTTTACATTAATGCACTGGTGGCGGACATGTATCCAACAAACAGTGCTAATCATAGGGACAGACCGAGAGAGCCCCATCTCTGACTCCACATACTTAAGAATCTGGAAACAGGCTATATAGCCCATCCTGACTTTACAAGATGAGTGATAAATTTATTTCCAGTCCTTTAAAAGTTAGATTTTTTATTAATTAGAACTATTACCAGCATTATCCATGTCCTGAGCTGTGAACCTAAATTTACAGGCTGGCACCATTTATGGAAGAAAAGCTGACCATGTCACATTCCGGCCTTACGGAGTTGAGGCATGACTTCCATGGGGAACTTTATTGGCACCTTAGTTTCCCATTAAATGGGTTATTAGGTTTAAAATCTTAATGACCTATACTACGGATAGGTTATCAATATCCCGTTTTTGGGGGTCCATCACCTGACACCTCTACTTATCAGCTTACTGTGCTGATGGAAGCCAGGTATATGAGCACAGCTGGAACACCACAGCTCTGCTCACTGTGTAGTGGCCATTCCCAGGTACTGCAGCCTACCTCATTCATTTCAACAGGAGCTGCAGTTCTTCGAATGGCCACTAGACTTTGAACAGAGCTGTTCTGTTCTTTCTTACATCCATCCTCTGTCAATTTTGCCAGCTGACCGATATGGCTGCTGAGTGTTGGGCCCTCAGTCCTCGGATGCGGATTGGTCATCAATATCTTAGGCCTGGAGAACCTATAGTTTTAACATGTTAATACCGATGGCCGATTAGAGAGTTTCTAAAGAAGACCTGTCCAATGACTCGTTCCCTTTTACTTCAAAAATGAACTGTCCGTTGTGGAATGTGTCATAAATTGTTAAAATAAGACGACTTAAATCAAAGACTCATAGGTGACTAAGGGAACGTGATTCAAGTTTCTGGATTTCGTGCAATTACCTTCTACAGACTACCAATCCTTCTATGGGTATCAGCAGCTGTATATAATGTAAAATTGTAAACTTGTGATGTAGATGGTGACAATGTCCCCATTGTATGGGAAGAACAGAAATTCAGACAGGAAACAGTGCAATTAGAATGTCGTCTGCCAGCAGCTCATCATCGAGGACCAGTTTATATCTGTATATTTCGTACACAAAGGTTTAAGGATATACTTCATTTTCCTTCACATAAAAAGTCGATATTGCACCAGTCACAAATTTTTCAAATTGGATTCCAGTGTATAAAACAACTTCACAGTTGAGGAGATGGAGGCAACATTGACCTCTTTTTCCCAATATGGGTTACTCAGCAGCTGAACAATATATACAAATACATTGGGAGATCCTCCCAATATCATCTGTCTCTAAACAGTGACCGTACTGATCGACCTGCGGTGGTTAGATCTGATGAAGTCCTCCGTGTTTTCTCTTAAAAGATCTGAAACTCCTTTGGATGGTGCTACAGGTCGAGGAAGGGGCGATATTGGATTGTGCTTATCCCTGGGAGAATTGTTACTGCTGTCCCCATGGCTAGGTGAGCACACATTGTGAAGTACCCTTTCTGGAGTTGCAGGTAAACCACTGAAGTTACTGGTGGAGTCGTAAAGGCTGGAAGCCATTTCCATCTTATTCTTGTCCCTCCATTCTTGTATTTTGAACTCCCGTTCTTCTTTACTCAGTTTGTCCAGTTTGTGAGCTTCGATGATGGGGGCTACACCACATGTCCCTCTTAGTGCTTTGATGAAATACCTATTCGATAGGATTAAGACATTCATGTTTAGTAGAAGAAGATCACTGTAAGGTATGAAGAGCCAAAAGATAGATTCCCAAAAAAATATAATTTGGTGGTAAAGAGGGGAATTTTCATGAGTAACTACGCCACATCTATCTCAGAGGTGAAGGGGCCACTGTCGCGATGTCAGGAATTGAGAGGTGGCCTCTCATCTGTAGCTCTTTCAACCAACTTGTATGGAAGTTCCAAAATTTGCCAAGTAATCACACTGAGCAATCTTATAGACTCCCATATAGATGAAAGGAAGAACCACACCGGTGCAGCCACCTCTCTTCTCCTTCCACAGCAGCATGAAATGTGGCCTCTTTTTCGAAATACAGATAGATTTGGCAGCCACATCCAGTTCTCATTTGTGGCTATGCCATAAATGTCCCATACAGCATCCATACAGATGTGACCAAGCCTTGTTCTACAGGTCCAAGGCCATTCCACTCCTGGAAAGTTGGAGCCTCTTGTAGAAGAGTTTTTTCACCTTGGCTAAGGGCCCTATTCCAAACACAGGACCTATTCTATCCACATGTCCTAGCCCTTTGATGACGGGAAGGAACTTGAAGAGACAGAAATGAAGGTATATTACTGCTCAAAATGCTCTATCACTACAAATAATCTACATAGGCCCAAACCTATGCAATTAGGATAACTAATGAATGTGTTGGAGGTAATGTCTGCAGAAACCAAACACAGGTAATCAGTGGACTCTTGACATGGCCAACAATTCAATGGACCTTTAGACCTACTTGTTTTCCATCTACTCCCACCCTTTTCTGATTCCTATAAAGTCCTAGCTGTTAATAAAGAAAAAGGGAGATACATATAAATGGAAAACAAGTGCACTGAACAGTTTGTCGATGCGGCGCGTGCATTGATCGCCTGTGTTTGGTTTGAACAGTTAATTTGTGTTGACAGACTCCTTTAAAAGGACTCAAGTCATATGTTTTGTTGTTGACATCTTCTTTTGGTGTCTTTCTTTTCCCGACACTTCCTTAATCTTGTCCTAACAGCTTCTTTTACACAACCGCATACTTGGCAAGGATGGTAACGTTACCACATCAGAACAAATATGTCAAAATGAATTTGCTTACCTTGGCAGGAGGGCAAGAACAGGAGTAAAAATACAGACTAGGTAGAAAGAAGCTTCTGACATCTGGTATTCCATTATCCAATATGGGGACGGCGTTTCACAAGAAACACATATGGCGCTGTATGCCAATGAAATAGTAAAATAGACCACAACGCTGCCGATCATTGTGACCCAGTGTACGATCGTCTGGAATTAAAAACATGAAAGGCAATTGGTAATCATTGAAAAAAAGATGTGATTAATACATAATAAATGACAATATTCTCATCAGATTTTTTTCCCCCAACATTTACTTGCAGAAAGAACTTTCTGGACCTAACTCGTACACTGTGTTATGTGGAGATGGTCCCTGATATGGTGAATTTTTCTTGCACTAGAAATAACAATTTACATCAGTTTTGCCCAGAGTTTTCCTGGGATGTTTAAAAAGTTGCCTAATGGATGCAGTTCTATAAAACTGTCCTTACCAGTTATATAGCTCTGGGTCCGCAATCATGATGTCATAGACATTGTTCACGTGACTGCTGCAGCCAATCATTGGCATCATCCAAGTGTTGGTCACAGCGGTCACATAAATGGTGTGCGTGGTGTCATTGTTGCTGGACTAGTGATAGGATATATTAAGTTTGTTTAGGGCCTCTTTTTTCCTTTTGTTCAACAACTTTTTGAAATTTCTGGATTTCTTAAAAACGTTTACCGTGATATTATTAGGTTTCTTTCATACCGTGCTCAGAGCCATACTTACATAGCTATGGGTATGACATGTAGAAGAAAGCACAGGGCGTAAAGTAGCCATATACATCCTGATATAACAGAGATCCTATTTGCTGAACCAGATTAATGGATAGTAAATCAGAGGCCATTGTTGGGAAGAGCATCGCGTCCTACTGAGAAATCGCTGCATGGCACTGAGGCCGTATTGTATTCTGTCAGCAGAGCCATAGGAATCAATGTTGGCATTGATTAGATTAGACTGATTGGGCGCTCGGTGCTTACTTCTCCAATACATCTACTATTTCTCAACAGAAATCTTTACCGGGAGAGAACGCTACTCCTAATTATATGAAACAAATATAAAACAAATGCTGCATTACAACTTACCCAATTCTTTATCTCAATGGCAAGATGAAGCAATATAGTGAAGAGGGCACACGTGTTCATAGGAGTGCCCAATGAGTACAGGTCAATCCCAGATTTAAAGAATGTCTAGAAAGGAAACAATGGTATTCATTAAATAAGATACACACAGTGCCAACCAATATAGCCCTCTGCAAAGCGGTCACTGCCGCATATTTCATCTATCTCCGTGTATCTCCTTACATGTACCATAATCTGTAGTGACACTTACTTTAACTAATGCACAACAATTCCTTTCTGCAGCATCCCATCTAAAAATTGAGGATTTATCAGCAATGTATAGTTGTATTGTACCTCTGAACAACTACATAGAGCTTAATTCTGGGAATAACTACATATAGTGATATAATTTGTGACACCCACGAGTAGCTACACCTTTGGCGACACCCACAAGGACCTGCAAATACAACTACACCCAAGAGTAGCTGCACATCCAGTGACTCCCATGAGTAGCTAGGCCTTTAGTGACACCCACGAGTAGCCAGACCTCTGCCGAATCCCACGAGTAGCCACACCTAAGGCGAATTCCACGAGTAGTTAGACCTCTGGCGACTCCAAAAAGTAGCTAGACCTCTGATGACACACACGAGTAGACACACCTTTGTTGTTTCCCACGAGTAGCTAGACTTCTGGCGACACCCACGAGTAGCCGCACATCTGGTGACACCCAAGAGTAGCTAGACCTCTGGCGAATCTCACAAGTAGCTGCACCTCTGGTGACACCCACAAGTGGCTAGACCTTCTGCGACACCCACGAGTAGTCGCACATCTGGTGACACCCAAGAGTAGCTAGACCTCTGGCGAATCCCACAAGTAGCTGCACATCTGGGGACAACCACAAGTGGCTAGACCTTCTGCGACACCCAAGAGTAGCTAGACCTCTGGCGAATCCCACAAGTAGCTGCACCTCTGGTGACACCCACAAGTGGCTAGACCTTCTGCGACACCCAAGAGTAGCTAGACCTCTGGCGACACCCACGAGTAGCTACACCTTCTGTGACACCCATGAGTAGCTAGACCTCTGGTGACACCCACGAGTTGCTGCACCTCTGGCGAATACCATGACTGGCCGCACCTCTGGCAACACCCAGAAACATTTACGTCTTGCAAACACCTTGAAAAGCTATAGCTCCATCAGCACGCATTTGTAGCCATACCTTCAGACACAGCTCATTAGATGGTTATATGTTTTAGAAAATTAGGCACGGCTGTGATCTAGCTATATTTTAAAATATTCCTTAGCAATTAGTGATGCCCTCTTTTAAACGCTTACATCTTCAGTCATTTCCTTCATCCATCCTTCCAAACATTTCTTGTTTAAACAATAACCAACTTTCAATATTGCAGACAAAATGAAATACTTACAAGGAAAGGCACAAAGAAGCAGATAAGACTTTGATAGAAGGCATCCAGCATGGCTATCCAAAATGTAGACATCTTATATGACTATAAGAAACAGACAGACAACGTTACCAAACAGTATCAAACACATACACTCATTTCTGGGAATCATGAGGAGGTGTAACGTGAAGCTCTTAGGCTGTAGTGCGAAATTCTTATGTGGCACAGGCGACTTGAGATTTTTCTGGCTCCAAGACCTAGGAGCTACTACCACTCTTTCAGCGATGCTCCAACCAATAAAGGGGTTGTCCAGGGTTAAAAAATGACAAAGAAGTGACTGCAAATCTAAAGAACTAGTCATTCTTAGATAAGAGATAGGGAATTGCTTTCCAAAAGTGAGTGTAGATTGTGTGAGCCATTGACGCTGACCTTCATCAGGTGCACAGAAGGTTCATGTAGGCAGACATGGATAAAGCACTATAGGAGAAGATGCCTGCAGTCATGAGAGTGCTTGGCTGCAGGCATCCTGGGCCTAGTTCTTTGGATTTATAGTATACAATGGCCAAGCACCTGCTAGCGCCCCATCCAGTATGGAGTGCTAGGATTTAAAAACAAGGAAGGGACGATGACAAAATGGTAAATTCCTGGTGCTTCAGTGCCGGTGCTCAGATGGTGCAGACAACCTTTGCTGATCATGCACAAGTGACCGCTGCAGCCAATCACTGACTTAAGCAATCATGGTAACATGGTTGGCTTGTCATCACTGCAGGAAAGTTCTCAGGAATTTAGGTTAGCGAGTATACCTTATTTTAGCGCGTTCTCTGCTTTTTGGCCACATTTAGGCTACGGCAAACACAGTTTTTTTCGTGGATATTTTGGAGCAAAATGGAGTGCAAACTCTCCCAAACCTCCTGAAAAAGTCAAAACTTATCGAAACGTTGGAGGTCCTGCTCAGTTTCTGCTCCAAAAACTTAACAAAGATTCTGTATGCACATAGACTTACAGAACATGGCTGACTTTGTAGACATCCGAGGGCAAGATGACTAAACAAATCTTTATACCACAAAATCAATATAGGAGTAGCAGATAACTATCTTTATACTTCAATGAATATAAAAAAAGAAACATTTTTTGCAAGTCACTCAAGGTCTATATGTTGTTACTTGATAACTTGGAGAAAAGTATATAATGTATTCAATTAAATATTAACACGGCTGTTCAAATAGAGAACAAAAGCAATTTGCCTCACTATGTAAAATTAATATGCTTCTTCAGGGATAACTATTTGCCAAGGGTAATCGGAATCAAAGGAAAATATCAGCATTTCTGACGGCTTCGGATGTGAAATAGAAGAAGTGGTTTATTAGACATTGGCGTGGCACACCGTACCTCAGACCGCTGGCCACTTTTGTAAAGCTCTGGCAAATTCAGGAGTGTTTCTGCCGATACGTCCTTGTCCAATACCCCAAACACAAGTGGAGGCACAGAGGTGAAGAGGAGATTGAAGAAGATCAGCTGCCAATAGTCAATCATCGTAGTACCCGAGAAGCCACAGAAGAACTGGAACCAGAACAGGAGGTTGACATATGCCTGGCCAAAAGAAAGGACAAGTTTATTCAATAGAAAAGGTCTAAATAGTTTTCAGGAGGAACATGGCAAAGTTGAACGGCACCTACTGTCCAGGTGCATCTGGACACCAGGAAGGACAATTGCCACAGTTGGGATACTACAGATTGGGGTTTTATCAAGAAAAGAATGGAGATGATTATGGACTTTGGAAGGAACTGGAAAAACTAATTAACATTGAACCTAACTAGCACTGATATAGGGGACCAAAGGCAAAAATGTCTAATCAGAAAACGCATTTTATCAGAATGAAGCTTAATATTCTGCATAAATCACTGGCGGATACAACAGAAGTGGGGTATCGGTGTAAGAACAATATATGGGTCCTTTTCAGTCCAGTAGCTCATCATAATGAATAAATCTACCTGCTTTGGGCCCCTTTATCTCCTGGGCCCCTTTTCAGCTGCACGTTACCCCAATGATATGTCTGTCCCTGGCATATATGATTTTTTTAAGCTACATCTGCATTTCCTGATGTTGGTGAAGACCATCTTTGAGCATAATATCATCCGATGTCTATTGGTCAGTTATTACAGCTATATTGAGAGATTTTTGGAGAACCCAAAGGATCTGGTCACAGGAGCAACATCTGCTGCTTTTCTGGCTTCCTGCAGAAGTCACAAGTCAGGCCCACCATAGTTTATAGCCAACCATGTGGCCTCTAGAGAGAAACAACAGTTAATGAGTTTCCGAAGGTTCCGCAAGGTTTGTGAAAGACACCAACATCTTACAATCTACATGCAATACTTTTTTTTGTCCCCAAAGTAAATAAATTTGGATTTCTTATCTTGGGATCTGTTGAGCCAAGAATAAAACAAAGCAGGACACATTTGTAGTCCTCCTGACTGATGGTCACACTGGTGGAGGACCTACCAATTGGACACTAGTGGTAGAGTTGAGTAAATAGATTTGTGATCCCCTTTGTCTGGTGTTATGTCAGGTCTTCCATGGCAGCTGGTCACTCTAAGCCCGGCATCCTGGGTGCGTCTGGTCACATGGCCTCATGTGACATCTTAACATACATTGTGCAGCCTAGTAAATGCCACAAGCACCCAGGATGCCAGGCCAAGAGTTTTAGCCGCAAAAGTGAAGACTGTCCTGGTCCGGCTGCATTGTTGGACTGGACTCTATGGTGGACCAGAGCACCATGTATGCATATTGACTCGAACTGATGGCATATTTTAGTTTTAAGCTATGAAATAATTCCCAGAAAAAAACTCACTCTGACTCAAAGACCTGCTGGCAATAAGCTCATATCTGCAGATCTCTGATAACCTGGTTTTAGCACCAAGTAAAGCAGCTGCAAGATTGCTACATGGCACCCATTCAATTAAAGTGAATTTGTCACCAGGTTTTTGCCACCTAATCTAACAGCAGCATGATGTAGAGCTAGAGACCCTGATTCCAGCGATTTGTCACTTATTAGGCTGCTTGCTGTAACTTTCATAAAATTACTGTTTTATCAGCAGGAGACTATCACTAGAGGACTAGTAAAGCAGCTGTCAGGTAGTCTCCATATTCATGAGCTCTGTAAATCCCGCCCCCAACACTGATTGGCAGATTTCTGTGATCAATGGTGTGGGTGGGGTTATACAGAGCTCAGCATTCAGAGAACTGCTAGATCTGCAGCAGATACAGCAGTGATTTTATCAACATGACAGCAAAGCAGTCCGGTAAGTGACATATAGCTGGAATCAGGGTCTCTGCCCCCACATCATGCCGCTCTCAGATGGGGAAACAAATACCTGGTGACAGATTCCCTTTAAGTCATTCACAGCAGGGGCAACCTTTTACACCGCTCTCCGTAAAGCTCTAGTCAACGTCTCCCTTGATATTTTGGTCCAGCTCCTTGCATCATTGGACAGCTTTTATTATGCCAGTTAATGCACTAAATGATTTTGTCCTAGAATAATATCCATAAACAGGACTCAGTACAAACTGAAAAGAATTGATCTCAATTCTGCGGATCCATTATCCCAGTGGAGGAATCACATTCATTTATAAACATGATTAACGTATTCATAAGTTAATGGGCGAGATAGTGGAGCTTTTATGTTGGTGGCAAGCGTTGTAAGATTAATGAGTTTGTCTTCTATTGAGAAGTTATAATACTGGAAGGAGGGAAAAAAAACTGTTTAAAGATTTTCCATGGCTTTAAGTCTTTATCCCTCATTAAATATGAAATAAAGAAAGTACATCTTTATTTTTAGTTTGGCTTTTTTTTAAATTTTTATTTTCACTTTGAATTTCGAGTTGTAGAAATCCTGCGTGCGATTCATTTATTCAAATTAGCTTCATTTCCAGTAATCACATCATTTGCATTATTAAACTTTAAAAAAAGAAAACTGCTTAATTTGATGTGCGTCAGGAAAAAAAAAAGAAAAAGAATTTTACAAAAAATGGTTTCCTGAACAACTAAAGGCGAATATAATTTCACGATACATCTTCAATTCTTCACACGTTTTCTTACATTAGCATTGTCTGAGACTTTCACCATCAGAAATTATGTGTTGTGTATGCAAATTGTTAGCACTAATTTAATTTGATGGATGCCATAATTAATTACACACTATACAAAGATTACTCATAAAACAGCTATAGAAAAAAAATAAAAAAATAGAAAAATCAATCTTTCACTGTTTGCGACAGCTGCACATCAATGGAAAAGGATTTCATACAGCAGTGGTCCCATCTGTATTATTCGTGGACCATAATAATACACATCATGGGTGGAAGTTTGTTTCTATGCTTCACTGACAATGCAGACATTCTCCATTTTTAATGGATTCAATGATATCTAAACTCCAAAAATTATCCGCAGCCACCAGACAGTCAGACGGCCCCGCGCCCTCCAGCAGCCCATGGGGGCTCACCCATTTGGGCCACTTTATTACATGTTTAATTGGATAACCATTATGACATTTAGATCCTAAAGACGACATACCACATTTTTATAGAAGAAGTAGATGACCATTTTTGCCAGTCGAGTATAGCACCAGTGACCGTGGACGAGAAGAAGTTTCTTTAAATGCTTGAAGCGAGATATGGCAAAATCACTGGACA
>VIAB01001418.1:107598-119256 GCA_009801035.1 Oophaga pumilio
GACACGACATACCGGTGCTAGGCATACAAGATACGACATACCAGCACTAGGCAGACATTCCCGTCATATAGACTTCGCTTGTACATATTCTAAATATAGGAAGTTTATTGGTCTTTTATGAACCAGGATTGCAGCATTTATTTATCCTGGCACCAGGATTTCAATAGCTAGAAATAGAATAGTAGTATGCAGTAAAAATATGCAGTAGCCATATCCATACCATAAAGCTGTGTACTGCACACCGTATAATGCACACCGTATAATGCGCACCCACTAATGTCTCGTGTGTTCTGGAGGAGTGTGCAGTGCGGGTCGTATGTAAACTATGTATATAGTATATAGAGATTGGCAATAGTAAGGAACCTGAGGCTACAAAGGCTGAGATGGTCAACATAACGTAAAGACACACAAGGTCAAGATTGACTGGGGTGACTGTGAGGCCCCAATTCAGCAAAAAAAAACAACCTTTGACTAATACAGTATGTGCAGAATAAGGCCATATAATGCCTACAGTTATATTGAGTGCTAGTTTCTGTAGGCTTTACCAAGAAGGCATTGCTTATAGGTTAATCCTGCAGAGCTACCTAAAGAAACTCCACCAAAGGCTCCTATGAATTACACCCCTTTGGAAAAGACCATAAAAATCTGTATAAAATAAAAAAGGCTCATACAGTATCTGGAACTGTATGCAGGATTAAAAAAAACAGAACAACCCTGTATACTCAGAGAAGCAGCGGGAATAAAATAAGCATAAGCTAATAGGTCCCCTTTAAATCACAAATGCCTAATTAATAGCACAACTGTCCCATTGATGTAAGACCTTACAGGGAGGAAATTTATAGTTCCTAGTATAGATGATGTGGAGACCCCTAACGGTTAGTCGCCGGGCATTTGTCCCTTTTGCAGATGTCATGATCCAGCCCTGAAGACACTTATCAGCATGTAACCATTCAACACACCTTACTCTCGGTATTAATTGTAAAAACCATGTCGCTCTGATCCAGAAGTTGGCAAGAGTAGGCAATATTAACGGCAGTCTCTTGTTTGTCCCCAGTCAGCACCCAGATGTTGATACCAGCTTCTCTCAAGGCAGCAATGGTGTCTGGAACGCCCTCCTGAAGACGGTCTTCTATACCTGTTGCACCTTCAAAATGACAATACAACATTTTTCAAAGTGACACGGAAAGTGAGTGGTCATCCTGCAAATCAGACCGCTTGTTTTGTGCTGATGAGGGGCAAATACCCCTAAACTTGTGTCTGCAAATAGAGTGTCTGGTTTTGCTTTTTATCTTAAGTCATGTGCAGTAGTGATAAGTGAGTATGCTCGTTGCTCGGGTTTTCCCGAGCATGCTCGGGTGGTCTCCAAGTATTTGGAAATGCTCGGAGATTTAGTTAATGTCACTGAAGCTTTATGATTTGCGACTGCTGGACAGCCTGAATACATGTGGGGATTCCCTAACAAACAGGCATTCCTCACATGTATTCAGGCTGTCCAGCAGTCATAAATCATACAGCTGCGGCGACAGAAACTAAATCTTCGAGCACTTCCAAATACTTGGAGATCACCCGAGCATGCTCGGGAAAACCCGACCAACGAGCATACTCATTCATCACTAATGTGCAGGGCTTGATCGTGGGTCAATATAGACTTTTAGGACTGCTACCCTCCCAATAGGTGGCAGTAGAGTTTATGTCCTCGCCAATCTGAAGTGGCTATTTCCGTACTGGCATATAGTCACATAACACAGTATTTAACCCCGTACTACTACTACTAATGTATACTGTTCAGTGGGCCAAAGGTTTTACTGCACCCTTGCCAATAAGTTAGGAGATTGGCATGTGTATCGGCCCCATTTGTCAGCATATTCATAGGGCTAACATTCACAGGCCTGCTTGAGAATGATTCAGATAATTTGGCCTGGTAGTCACCAATAGCAGACATGCCTCTGCAGGGAGAGGAGCAGTCACCAGAGATCCAAGAGATCAAACGTCTATAGATTGGAAACCGGTTGAGGGAGTTTTACCTTATTCCTGTAAATGTCTCCTGGTACTTTATAACTAACACTTAGAGGAAGACATGTCAGGTGTGACTACGGCTGTGTCTCAATCAGATCTCCCACAATGTTCAACCATCCTAGAACACAATGCACCCAGGTCCGGCTGTAATATTGCGCCTCCAGGCAGGTTGTACATAGTATAATCATAATTAATGTGACAGCTCTTTTCTTTAAAGTATCTCCAAGAAAAGAAACAATGATGTTGTCAGCACGGAGAGTCAGCCTGCCGTGACGATAACTCTGCATGCACTTGATCAGGTCTAGGAGATCTTTTAAGAAATCTTGGACATCTTTAATTTGCCCGTTCTCAGGGCCAGAGTTAAATATCTCTAGTCATTAAGCGACTAGATTCTCATGGGCGTCTCTCAATGTTCTACTGAGAATCTATTCCGCACATGACCACAAGTATGCAAATCGCCCACTGACTGCCCACTCGATCCGGCAATTGAGGGGAGTCCTGACATTATGCATAATGCACTCCGTCAGGATTCAACAACCTGCTGTCAATCTATGAAATCTAGCTTGAGCTTGTGTTCCTAAAGCCCTGAACCAAGCTGCATTCCACTAAAATGTAACCGTCAATTTTTCATCCCGGAATGGAGACTTCTGTGGGTGGGTAAGAGAAGGGACTTGGTGCGACATGGAAAAACATTCAATAAGGGCTGCTGCACATCTTGTCATGCAGAATATACAGTATACACCCTTACAATATAGTATGTAGGACTTACCAAGAAGAGTAAGGTTCGTTTCCAGATGCTGAGCGGTTTCCATTAGTAATTCCTCTCTGTTATCAATTGCTGCTTCAGCTTCTTCTCGAAAGTTTGACCAACGCTCAAAATCTTCCTCACTCAAAACCTAAGACAAGATATTGAAGACGAGTCATTCATGAAGCCCGTGTCAAAACAGGCCATACACTGTTCATCGGTACACAGACTATAAGAAATACATTAATCTGAAGAGGATTGCTTCATTAGGAGTCAGGAAACCTGACAAAGAGCATTTTACAAAATTCTGAAGACAACGCACAAGAACACTCAAAATAGAATGACAGATTTTTCTTCCCCCCCATAAATCAACAATGAAAGTGAAACTTTGTAATATAGCTAAAGTTCCCCATTTGCTTATTAATTAGTCACTTTTTTTCTCTTTATCTCCTGCACTTATTCAATTAAAAAAACTGCTCAAATCTGTCTACGGGTCTGTCTTCAGTGAGGGATCAAATTACAGCTACAGCCTATAGAAGTTTATGTAGAGAGGTAAAGAAAGTGCTGGAAGGAAATAGAAGTAAAGGGACACACAGAAGCTAAATAATGCAGGATAATGGTCATATAATGGCCAGAAATAGTTTTATTGCTCATGTACAAGTGTATGAAGCGTATGCTGAACAGTCACCTGAAATGACAGGTACAAGCTGCTCACTAGTGATCTGTATATAATTATATCCAATGATCCATTACATTTATGATACTGGTTGTAAACGCTATTAAACATTACTTCCCTAAATGTCTTTAACATCATGAGACTTTGAACTGCAGCAATTGAGCATTTTTTTATTAGCCGTCACCAGAAAGTAGAGAGACGGCGAGTACCAGAAAGCAAGACTGCAATGCAGTAGGGCTCTCAGGCGTTTCTTACCTTTTTCGCTATGCACAGAGTCCTCAGACCGTCTCTAGCATACCAATCGAGGTGCCTCTGAGTTCTTGAATGGATCCTTCGTAGATTCTTTCCCTCACTTATATTAACTGTAAAAAAATTACATTCAGGTTTTATCTACTCATGCTTACTAAAGAGGTTGTCTGGAGCTTGTTAGGAGAGTCATAGAAAATCACCCACTGGAATTTACCATAAAAGGGGAACCAGATAGCAGGTGTTTAATTCAACAATGGTGCCTCCGCAGGACAAATAAAGTATTACACAATGATTATTAAAATCAATGAGTTTTCTGTGTTGTGGACAGACAAAGCATATATATCAAAGAGACTTTTTTTGTAGCCACTCAAAGATCTGAACCTGAACAAGAAAGGGGGCTTACACTGGAGTCAAAATTTACATTTGGACCCCAGCTACTTTGATATTACATTTTGCAGTCTCAGGAAAAAGAACTTTTAATCCTACGGCAAATACATGACATACTGTTCTTGAAAATGAATAACTTGGATAAGTCTCTGGAATCTGTCAGAAGCTTTTTGCTATGTAATCTGAGAACAACCAGAGGTAGGGGCTGAGACACAGATTTCAGCAGTGTCACTTATTAGGCTGAGGGCTGTTGTCTCAATACAATGAATGTTTTATCAGCAGGAGATTATCACTGCCTGGACTACAACTGTCATGAGCCCTGGTCCGACCACACCCCTTCCTCTGATAAGCAACTTACTGTCAATAGACAATGTGACCTCAGTAAACTAAGAGACGAATCGTTGGAATCAGGTTCTCTACCTCTACGTCATGCTGTTCTCTGATGAGGTAGCAAAAACTTGGTGACAGAGTCCCTTTAATTCTTCAGCATATTAACTTTGCATTAATAGTAAGCGGATATCACTGAACATGTCTTATCCCGATTTTCCTCTTGGCCTAATTAGCCCTCGATTCCCTGTACTGCGGCATAGCTATGTAGATCTGCCTTTCAGAAATGTAGAAAAACTAACCAATCGTTAAAGGCGAGATTACTATTGCTTATTGGGCATTCCTAGTTGAGTTTTCTTCATTAGAAAGCCACTTTGCCCGTATTAAAGATATGACATGCAGTGCTAATATTTCTTGATGCTCACCTTTGGCTGGGTCGTCCAATAAATCCATGATGGCAGAATCGGCTCCTTTGGTGTACACAATTATCTCTCTAGTTATTGGGTGACGAACCACAACGGACATTCTTTTTCTGACAGAGTCAAAGCCCAAAGTATAGAGAAGGTCAAAGGTGAGAAGGCTGCCTTGCGGAAGTCGTACTGTCACCTGGTCGGGGGTGCGGGACATTAGGGTGAAGCTATATGCTCTTGCTGCATGCACCAGGGCAGCTTCATCAGGACTCTCAGCCTCATATAAGAACTCATCTTCTATATTGAATGGGCCAACAGTGGCAAACATTTCCTCCATACAGTTGTCAGGGCTGTTCTTGCTTGGTGTAGAGTATTCTCTGCCATTGCTTTCATTTTCCGCATCAGCTGAACTAGATCGAGAGGCGCTATCGGGATTGACTTTGTTCTTCTTCACGCTGGTTGGAGTCGCAGAGTCAGAGCTGGTGGGAGTAGTGGAGGATGACTGGCTCAGCCTCAACAGCTTCAGCCTTTGGAACAAATGCTGAAACTTCTCCAAAGATGATGCCGATGGTTTTAGTAATGGAGGTATGGTAACCTTAAGGAGCAAATTATCAAAATTAAAATGTTAGGAATGATGGTTCAAAATTATTCGTATACATAGCTTATTTTTAGATTTCGTCTTGTATATCTGGGATTAGAATGTACTACTTTGTCCCTTTAAATGAGTCTTTTATTAGTAGGAAAAGGGGTTTACTTTTCTCCAGAAACTGTGCCAGTCTTGTCTATTGGCTGGAAAAAGAATGGATTCTCAATCTTATTCTAGTGGGGCTTAGCAGACAGAATATCTGGGCCTAAGTGGTGTAGCATTGGGAAGGGCACAGTGGTGGTTTCCTTGGTAGCCAGATTCTATGAAGGTGAAAAATGTTTCACTTAGGGCAGTACAGGTAGTCAGTGAGCGGACAACTGTTGGAACAGTTAAAGCAGCCAGTAGCTACCTTAACATCTAGATGGGTGCCGCATGCAGAGCACAGCAGTCACCATGAGTGTGTGATGGGCTGCTGCACTCTGCACAGGCAACTACTGAGATTACAAAGTTCTCCGTATGAAAACCGGAGCTTTATCATCTCAGTTGCTGCCACTGCAGAGCCTAGCCGCCAATGATAAACTCAACTGCAGAGATCTGTGTAGGCAACAATTGGAGGAAGCACTGTGCAAGTTCTCAAAAATGTCCTAAAAACAAATAGTAAAAAAAATAGAACAATGTATAACTAAAATTCATATCATTTTAGGTCCAATTGTCCTTATATTAGGGAAAATAAAAACGTGCTTGGCACAGGCGCTGGCAACCCAAGCTATGCCTCTACATGGTCCATAGAAAAATTTGTGAAAATTACCTAATTTTATCTGAAAATTTGTTTCTTGAACCACATAGAACATTTTAAAAAAAAAACCACACCATTAATTCTATTATGTTGCTTAATCAGAGATTGCTCCATCTAAAGAAAGGCCTGTGCAAGATATAATCACCTATGTCAAACTGCTTACCCTGGCTTAAAACTGGGGTGGGCCTCACAGTTTGAGAAGCACTGGTATATAGTGATGCAACGCGACTGTAATACCACAGACATCCAATAAACTAACATGGTGCTGCTTCTGGAGAAAAGGTATATATTTTCTTATCCTGGACAACCCCTTTAACTGAACCATGTCCAGAAATTCTATTTACTTGGAGATAAAGGGTTAATATGCAGGTGAAAAGCATGAAAAGGATGTTAGGCTGTCTTACTGGAGTAGCAGCGGTAAGCCGGGGTCAGACATGCGAGAAACTCACGAGTCTCACATGTCAATACCCGGCACAGCCGCCGGCACTCGGGACCGGAGCAGGCGGCTGCATAGAAATACATGCAGCAGCACACTCTTGACGGAGTGCCGGCGGCAGTGTCGGGTATTGACATGTGAGACTCATGTCAGTTTCTCGCATGTCTGACCCTGGCCATAGAAACAAAATGAACTTGCGGCCCCTCAATTCTAATCATAGGGGCAATGCAGGGAATGGTAACGGTCAAAGAACAAAGCTGAAATCACTCCCTGGCGTTTCGTTTGACAGCCATCTCCGTAGTCTGTGTGCAGAACTGGCTGTCAACCAAAAGCAAGGGGCATGATAGGTCAATTTTTATAGGATGTTGCATGGGAAATTTTTTTACACCACTACAACATTATACTCTCGCCAGCAGTCTAGATTTTGCTGACCCTGCACAAAAGTACGAGCGGTAGTAGGGCAGCGATGAAATATCCAAGGACGTCATTCATGTGTGGCCTGTTCGTGAAAACTAATAAAAAATAATCTATTTTTTAGTTTAATTTTAAATTACATTTTTTGGGCTTTTCAATTATAATGTGTATTAGATTTTTATGGAGTTATCACCTGTTTAATTGATCTTTTTTTTAAACTTAATACATATATGTATAACTTTAAACATTGACCATTCTGGGAATATAAGCGATGGATGGAAATAGCTATACAGTTCAATGTCAGACTTCCGATGAATGGATAGAGGATCTCTTAATGTGCACAGGGCCTACCCTTTGCCTCGGTTCAGTTGCTGTAGACACCACTACTGTATTGCAAATGGCCAAAGCCATGAAGAAATCAATATATGGAGAACTTGAAGGCCTGGCGCCGCTTTGTGGCTTATATGGAGACAGAGTTTCAACTTGGACTGATGCCTCTCTGACCTTCTTTAAAAGCATCTGATCTGGGGTTACATCTTTTTCCTGAAATAGAATAGAAAAGAATAATTAATTTTATTTTTTACATTTTTCTCAAACCGCCTTCATGCATCTATAAACTGAAACACGTAAACCGAAACCTCTTACTTCCCAATGGCTGACAAGACGTCTACACATGAAGTTAATTTGACTGCTCAAAACCCAGTATTTCAATTAAGTACTATGCGGAAAGTGAACACAAACACGATACTGGAAGGATGGGTATTTTTAGGCCCTCATGTTTCGAAACGCGTGAAGCTTCCCTTTATTCCCATCATTTTTCTCTGCTCGACTATATCCCAATTAGTAGCATTTGTCTTGTAGCTGGCATCTGGACGGAGTAGATTTCATTACTTGTTCTCTGGATCTGGTCCAGCGTTCACAGTTTGTTTTTAGAGCAGATGTTATTTTTATATATTTGATAATTAACTGAATGACATGATCTCATCTACTACGGCAATAGCAAAATTGGTCACGTTGGACCGGGGAAGAGTCATTCGTAGAAAGCAGAGGAGGAGGTTTTCGGTCTGATGCTACAGAGGATTTTTATTTTTCACGTAAGAAAATGAAAACCTCAGCTGAGGACAATACATTTCCTTCCTTTGCTGTTGATGTTAAAATATTCTGGAGATGAACTCTGGGATATGATAGTAAAGGGAACCTTTCAGCTTAGCGTTCGGAGGAAATATAAGATCCGGCTGGAGACCAAAGCAGAAGGGATGACTAGCTCAACTCTGCCGGTTTCTCCCTGCTCCGCTCCAGCCGATTGAATATCTCACTATTGGAGATACCTGTCAAGCACCTACAGAGAAGTGGGGAGAAGCCAGCCGGGGTCAGAGCTGGACTAGTTTCACTTCTGGGTATTGTCCCAAACCCAATCTTCAACCCATAATGAAACACCGGAACGTTTCATACAAAAATATACCTGTCTGAAACTATGCATCCTGATTTATGCTGCTCATGGTTTGGGCAGCAAGATCCAGCTGACAAATTCACTTTAATTCATTTTATTCACTCCAAAACGGTGTTATTCTACAGTTTATAAATGGAAGGAGCCTGGATGTGTGGATCCAAAGGTATGCAACTGGGATTTCTTACGACAGCGTAGACAAGGGCCAACATATTATGCAGGAAAGCCCATAAAGCTGTGACTGACACTCAGTGTGTGGGTAAGACCAAGCAAATATTACCTAGGCTAGTACTTGTGAACTGTTTTGCAGGGGAGACATGAACAATTTCTTGTTTTTTTGCATAGTCATTCATTGTTCAAGCCGGCCACACCCTATTCACAATCCATTCCTGCCCTCAAAATATGGCTTTGGGCTTGGGTGTACTGGCAATGAAAAAGTTTGGCAGGGATTGCCTTTCCTAAGGGCTTCTCAGAAGATTTGCCATCTCTTTCAGGCCATCTCCTCTTTTGATAGTCATCTACAGGACATTCTGGAGAATTGACAAGTTTGGATTACTATACTTCTGCTATCTCCTAGAAAGAGGTGACCTTCATCTACTGATATTTTCCACTAAAGATTGGTCACAATACCATTCTCTCTTGGGGTGCTTTTACAATGTGTTTAGCGACACTTTTTGTGGCCCCGCTAGGGCTTATGTCCAAACCCTACTACATCTGAGAGTCCTCCTCCAGTAGGCGTACATTCACGAAAATAATGCACGTTTGCTCTGCCAGCACCATTACTATGTCCCCGTCAGAGCATACTGTACGTTCGAACCCCAAGCATGACCATTGGAATAACGTGCATAAAATTGAAAGATTTGGATACAAAGAAAAAGAGGAAAGTACGGTTTATGAATAATTATAGCTAGGTGAGTGCTCAGGTAAACCGAAGATTACGCTCCAAGGCCTTCAAGATAGCAAACTATGACTGCCATTGACAATTCTCACTACAAGAAGAGCAGCTCTGGAGCAAAAGTGCTGCAAACAAAACACTTTAGAGACTAAATAAGAGAAAGGGGACATTCATCTGTAGAGCATAGGTTTTATTTAATTCAGCACAGTGTTTTAATGTTACCGTCTGCCTCACATCAACTATGTCTTAAGGTGGTTAATATTACGGCTGGACTTTTTTTTTTTTCATTATATAAAGAAGTTTCTCTAAGGCCCCAAATTAAACATTTAGTGACACCAGAGATACAAATGTTGTTAGTAAAAAGGAAAACTAAACATTGTAAAGCATTGAAGCCTCAAGAATAATCTCCGAGCGGTATTATAGTGATTTGCATTCAGCAGATGGGAAACGCAGTTACTCAGAACTAATCATAATTTAAAAAAAAAAACATTTCATCGGCTTACTCATTGCCTAAATTTATAATATGGCGTGATTAAAAAAAGAAAATAAGTAACATCCAATATAACAGAGGCACAAGTAGTGATCTTAAGACTCCTATGTATAGGATAGGTGCTGTAGGACACAGAAATGTAGACAGATATATACACAGATACAGATGTGCTTTCTTTTCCAATATCGGGTAGTTTCAAGTTGTTTTTCACAAGCTGTCACACATCACATAAGGCAATTCTTATTATCCAACAAACCCCAAAAAAGAGACATGAAAATAACCAAATAGTGTAAATTTAATATCTAAAAACCCCACACTATTGAAAATGTACAAAATAAAATATTTAAAAACAATATAAAATGAATCCAAAAAATGGAAAAAGAGGTGGGACAACCAAAAACCCTATATATGTAAAAGGCTGGGCACATAAAGAGAAAAAAAGCCCCAAAGAAGGTAATAGAACTATGTATAAATATGCATGGCCAAATATAGCTATGGAATAAATCAAGTGAGGACTACCTTATCAAAAGAATATATCATAAATACAGACAATAATTATAGGTATGTGAATATAAAGTCAAGAAAATTATAATAGCCAAGAAATCTTAATAGGCACAAATTAATAAACATAGCACCAACCGGAGCGTTTCACAGAATGTCCTTCATCAGGGGTTGGATTCTTATTATTGCCACACATTTATATAGAGAAAAAACTATTTGTTTAGTCATATAATTTTTTTTAATTAATTCATAATCTTAATGTTCTAATTGCAGTCATTGATACACTAGACACATAGAATGCTAATATTAAGCCAATAAGATTTTTCATTCACTGTCTTACAGTAATCTAAAATTAAATGAGATTCTTTTTAGTTATTTATTATTCATCTATTTCTAAGAAATGTGGGTAATAGCTAATATGACAAAACAGCTGTTATGTCATGATGCAGAAGTTGTTTGTCTGAGGACCTAAAGAGGTTGTCCACTACTGGGACAACCCCTTCTTGAGCAAAATTTTTAGCCCCCTTAAAACAGTAAAGCCTATACTCCCCTCCCATGCCGGCGCTGTTCCCGCGGAGTCGGCTCTTGCAGTCCCGGGGCCTGGTTGCGGTTGTGTGACACATGACGACGACGCCCAATCAGCGCTGACGTCACTGTCTCCGCCTTCGAACAAATCGAATATGAAGAGGAAGTCCAGGCTGCAGCTGATCTCAGACTTCCTCTTCCTGTTCAATTCGAAAGCAGGTGGGGATAATGACTCAATCACTGATTGGGCGCCAGTGTCACATGTCACAACAACAGCGCTGGAGTCCGGGGAGACAGAGTGCCAACACGACGGGAACGGTGCCGGCATGAGAGGCGAGTATAAGCTTTATTATTTTATGGGGGCCAAGCGAGGGGTATGAGAAGAAGTTGTTCAAGCAGTGGACAACTTCTTTAAAGTGAATTCATGGAACCCCCCCATCACAGTCAAAAATGTTTTGTCGGAAGCCGAATTTTGCCAATGCAAACAGGAGTATAACAACTTTTGCTTGAGTCACAAAAACAGGAGTATGGTAGTGTATATTAGAGCTTCTGCACACTATAGCGCAGAGATTATAGTAGTAGGTGATAGCGGACATTCCATAAGTGCAACCTGTTTAGTTGCAGACAGGGAGGTCATTTCTTTTATCCATGGGATTGCATATAATTAAACTACACTAAAAACCACACTGTTGGCTTATGCCTAGTATGGCGTACTGTTATGAATATGCTGGAGATGGTTTCTGAGCAAAGGCTCCCTC
>VIAB01001418.1:120099-146222 GCA_009801035.1 Oophaga pumilio
ATTGCCTCTGTACCAGATGACTGTAGCCACCTCTGGGCAAAGTAGAAGAAAACTACCACCTTTAATTGCATACTGTATGGGGTTGGAGCCAAGAACCGTAAATTTAAGGCACTTAGTAAAGCATAATTTTGTATATTAGTGTGGGAGTTGAAAAACGTATTTTTTTTTAATAAAATTGAAAATGAGGATTGCCCTAGTCCGTCCATTACATAATCAATGGATCCTTTCCAAAGGCCAGTAGAAATCCATAAAATAATTAAAGACATTACGGAGCATTTGGAGCAAAGCAATTTGTAAATAGGGCCAAGCCATACTAAGGATATATACTTAAGAAGCTAGAAAGCTGCAGTCCATCATACACCATTTATAAAGAGCACGACTGACTGGACCGGCGCCCGACTCTGGCTGCTCGACTTGGAAACACTTCATTTAGCAATGCACGCTTCATTCATAGAATGCCTTTTAATTACATAATTGGAGATAAAAGTGATCTTGTGAAGGCAATGGTGTGCGGACAGACTATACAGTTACAGCCTGTGCCCACGAACCACTGAGCTGGTTTTAATTAAAATATGTCCTTACAGCAGCCATCTCTCATTTTATAAAGTCTTGACTGAAGTCCTCTGTTGTTAATTACTAAAGTAATGAGGACTAAACTAGGGATTGCTGAAGAAGAACTACATTGTCTTCGATACCAGGTGTTCCTTGCAAATTGCTAGACTGTAATTTGCAGAAACCGTTCCATCTTACGCTGGATTTACCCACAGCGGAGACATGGAGGAAGTTTTGTGGTTGTAAACTGAGAAATAAAAAGCAGATAAAAATAACGATGCGTTCACTATCTATTTATGTTGGGATTTTGAAGATATGTTCATTTAAAGAAACAGATTTTATCCTAAAATTTAATTTAGTTAAAGGGGATGTACAGCCATGGGCTACAAGTCTGCAGTCACTAGATGTGACTGGCAGACTTGTGAATCCTTACATCAGGCGCACTGCGAGGATTCTTCGGTGTCGGGAGTGGTAAGCACATAATCGCAAGTATCTGATTTGCTAACATGCGGTCACATACCGACTAGATGGGCGCGGCCTCCCTCAATGAAAGTGTATTGAGCGAGATCGGACACAGTCTAGTTGGAATGTGGCTGGAAGTATGCAAATCGCAGACTTGCGGTCATGTGCCCACGGCTCCCCGCAGGGGGGATTCCTCACAGTGCTCGTTCTGTAAGGATTCACAAGTCTGCAGTCACATAGAGTGAATGTAGACTTGTAGCCTAAGGTCACATGTCTGGTTGATCCCAGTGCCAGAGAATCCTCACGGCGTGACAACCCGTTTAAGGGGTAAAACGGTCCATAGACTTTAGATCAAAGCCAATCAATATTGTAAGATCAACCATCTATTTAATATGTACAGGAGAATCTCTGAGGAATATGGGTGTACCTCAATGCCTGCCTGTGGCCTTCTTATAGACATGCACATTCGTCCAGAAAAGTAGAACCACCAAGACGGGCGCTATCCTCATTTTATTTAGGCTGTGCTAACCTATACAGAGCTTTCACCTCTATAATAAGGCACCAATGACCATTGTATCTTTCTCTTCTGCAAAAGATGGCGATGGGGCGCAGCTAACATGAATGAACATCATTGAAGTGCCTCATGTGCACCATATATGCGGGCAACAGTATAGTACGGAAAGTAGACCCAAACGTATACACACTTCAAATAGCTGTTTTTAGGCCGAAGAATTTACACCTCCATACTGTACTTCAGCACACCCAACTTGACAGGAAACCAAAGCATTGGGCATGTTAAAAGGGGGTGCTACTAGTTACTGACCATGCAGGGTGCCCAAACTTTTGCATTGGCCCATTTTACTTAAAGTAATTTTTAAAATGTGAATAATTACAATACATATATTTTTGATGTGTCATCAGACATTTTAGAGATCAAACCAAGCTGAAGATGAAATGAACAGTCATTTGGTCCCGATAGACCTCCTCTATTCCCATCAGATCAAATATTCGTATGTGTTGTCATCTTCAAAGAGGCTTTCCAATCTTCTTTCTTCAGGAGTGCTCCTATGCTTCACAGTTTTTATTTGTGGGGATGGGGGTAAGCGAAGAGGTGGTGCGCTCCTAAAAAATGATAATTCAGACCAGTGGATTTGTCTTCACCATGCCGTAAGCAGAGGCAGCCTTGCCTATGCATCATCAAATCCAATGATCCAGCTAGCGTCATAGCTGCACTTGCAAGCTGATTAACAAACAGCTTATAAGCTCGCACTTCTAGCCTAGGAAACTAGCTACCTCCGATAGACTGCAGAGGTGGCTGGTTACTAAGGGAACAAGCTGTAAAATATAAAATTACAAGTTCCTCTATTCTTGAGAACGTAGAGGATGTTTAAGGGGCAAATTGTTTTTACAAGCACTTTGCATCTTTACCCATTTAAGACAACAACTGCAAGCTTAAATTGGATTAAGCAGACAATGTACATTTTGTTTTTTGCGCAATCTGGTGCAGGAAAATTACATTCAGTCTGACAATTTAGCATTTACATTAAAACTTAAAATAAAAACAAAACTGGCTATGAACTGTACAGCAAATACCATTATTCTTAGTTTGAGGAACATCAAATACTCACAATAGGACTGCTAAAAGCCACTTGGGAAATGTCAAAACGTCCTTCAGATTTTTTCCTAAAGTGCCCTTGAATATTTGGTCGAGCACTCTGGACCCGTCTCAAAGCCCGGGTGCCTTTATGTCTCACGGTGGACTGGTTTTCTGCAGCCCTTGTATGAATCGGAATGTTTCTGAGTTTTGTCAATTCTTCATCGTCAGAATCTTCTTCTTTATAAGTTTCCAAACGTTTTGCTTTTAAATAAAAAAAAAATTTGCTAATTAAAACCATGGCTTGAAATGTGGACGTGTCCTAATTGTACTGCTGGGTTGATTAAAGAAAAAAGCAAAAAAAAAAACAATTCCTTGATAATCTCTCGAGTTTGCTTTATGACAAGAGACATATAATGATTAGAAAACTTGTGCTTGACTGTATCTTAAGCCCCCGTCACACATGCTGCTGAGTCACTAGTTTTGTGACGCAACAGCGATCTTCCCAGCGATATCGCTGTGTGTGACATTCAGCGACGATCAGCCCCCCTGCTGGGTATTGCTGATCATCGCTGAATGTCCTGGACATTTTTTTGATCGCTGGTCTCCTGCTGGCCAGCACGCATCGCTGCGTGTGGCAGGCAGGAGACCAGCGATCAGCTGGTAACCAAGGTACACATCGGGTTTCCAGGCGCCGGGCGGCGCCTGGAAACCCAATGTGTACGTTGGATACGAGCGCGCTGCTGCAGGTGAGCTGGTAACCAAGGTACACATCGGGTTACCAGGCATCGCGCAGTGCCTGGAAACCCGATGTGTACCTTGATTAACAGCTCCCTGCACCAGCGGGCTGGTATCCAACGTACACTGCGGGTAACTAAGCGACGTTACCCGCAGTGTCGCTGTCCTGATCGCTGCCTGTTTGGCAGCTCACCAGCGATCATGTATTGACACACCAGCGATCCTGACAAGTGCATATCGTTGTCGGGATCGCTGGTGTGTCGCTATGTGTGACGGGGCCTTTACAGTAAGAGAGGACGAGCTGTTACAAATACTTAGAGCATCTGCTATACTTTTGTCTATTCAGAGTTGGCATGTAACAGTGGAAAATGATAACCCAGACCATAGGTCTTTGATCCATCGCCATCAAGCTGAACTCCATAAAAGACAAGTGATCCGGCTGTCAGTCAGTGCCGGGGGCGGTTACAGCCGCCGAGCTCTATGAGTGGTGATTGAAGCTGTGCCGGCATTGTCCCTATGACTGAAAGTCCAAGGCTGCCGGGAGGAATAAAATTCATTTCCTCCCGGCAGTGAGGCTCTCAGTGTGGGCACCAGGCAACTTCAGAATGCTATTAACTTGCAGATTAACCCAATATCTGCAGGTTAATAGCATTTTTTTACAGGACAGGTTCCCTTTAATGTCATGAGTTAAAAAAAAGTTTTCTAGTTTTCTGACTTGGAGAAGTACTCCCAACTTTATTTTTTTAATTACATCTGTGTACATGTACTTGCAATGTAGTGTGAGTGCATTAATATCCTCACCTACCACTGTTCTACCCATTGTCCAGTGTTGTTCTTCCCCTCTCCTCAGTTATGTCACCACCCTACAGACTCTCCTGGTCACACTGCGCTCTGCGTGACCCATAAGTGGCTTTTACAATGTAAGTCTATGGAGCGTGAAAACAAGACATCGCACAGAGAGTGAGCCGGCTAGACAGAATTGAGACGATGTCACCGAGAAGAGAAGCGGAACGACAATGGATCCTGGAGAGAAAATATATCTGGGAGTGGAACAATAGACCAAATGAGAGCCAAATGTCTCTGGCCATTTATTGCATTTATTGTGGCCATAAGGGGTTCCTGAGCCTTAACACTAGAACTACTGCACTCGTGACACCACAATGCAAATACATAGTGCGAAGTAGTCAAAATGACTACCTCAGTAGTTCTAGTGTTAAAGACGTACTCTTTGGTCAAGGAGCTGGAGAAAGGTGTAAGATATCTGAACCTGACCATGTAAGTGTTAGGTTGTTTTCCCTGTGTAATGAGAGATGTAACTTACCATTCTCCTGATGGGAGAATTCATTTCCTACTATCGTACATCTGCGGAAGACCATTTTATTCTCTGTCAATGTCCCAGTTTTGTCTGAGAAGATATACTGGATTTGTCCAAGATCCTCTGTAATGTTTAATGCCCGACACTGCACGGATAAGTCAATTTCCTCATCATAAAGATCAATGTCATTATGTATGAAGTAGATCTGGCCAAGTTTCACCAGCTCAATGGATACATATAAAGAAATAGGAATCAAGACCTGCAAGAAAAAAAGGTTAATTTTCAGGGAGACTTTCTAAGAATGGATCCTAGAGGGGTCTAATCCTTAGGAGGTTCACTATTCAAAATCAGGTGCAGTACCTCAGGTCATTGGATGAAGTGGGGATCCACTTACCTGTAGTAAGATAATCATCGTAAGGAACATGTAAAAACCAGCAAGAGCTGGCGATGTAAAACTTCCATCGGGATTTGGAACATCGAAAAGAGGATGTATTTCGAACTTTCGATACCAAAGACCATGACCTAAATAAGAAATTATATATAAGCACATAGCATAATTATGATAGAAAAGACTCAGCAGCACACTAGACTCTAGGCTGTGTAAGGATCCTTAGGATAGGGCATCAATGTCTGATTGGCCGGGGTCCAGCACTCGGCACCCCTGCCGATCAGCTATTATTGGTGCCAGCAGCAGCCACCGGCCGGAAGTACTTACTTGTGGAGCTTTTCCGTCTACTTGTAGTGGCCGCTGTGGGGTACTAGATCCCACCCAACCGGACATTGATGCCCTATCCTAAGGATAGGGCGTCAGTGTAAAAGTAGTGGACAATCTCTTTAATTCCACAGTATATCCCGAATCTTTTTTAGTAACCACTAATCACTTTACTGGATGGAAGGGTCACAATGTTTGATCTGGGGCTAGAAAATTACCCTACATGACACAATGTTGTCTGCATCTACAAAAAAAAAATAAAAGGTCTAGCCTCAACACTGGCATTTCATACTGTAACTTGGGTGGGATTCTACCTGACGTTTCTGGTTGGTGAGGGATATCAGATACATGTACCATATTCTGGTCAAAAATATATTATAATTGAAGTAATAATAATATATTTTAAAAATTACACAAAAATGGGAATGGACAAAAAAATTAAAATAGAAATATTAACCTATAGCTCCAATGAGGCACATGACGATGAGGATGCCAACACAGCAGAATACATTGATATTCATCCGTCTTTCCAGTTTGCTGCGCTTGTAACGTGGACCACTGTTGTTCAGCATTGCTTTGGTCTCATGCCCTTGGGGAAGAAATATACAAATAGCAGGATTTTAATAAATATCTTTATATATGAATGCACTTTACAGAGCTGCTCAGCATGTAGCTGCCTGCTGTTCCTTAGCAATCAGGAAGAATCAAGGACTTTAATTAACCATTTTGACCTAAAAGAGCAACTTTTAAGGCAAGATTTGCATGTCGCACTGACAGCCAAGATTTTTTTTTAAAGATGTTTTTTCTTTTTTTTAAGTGACTGGAGTCTAGATTACAATATCTAATTATAACAATCACTCACAGATTCAAGACTAATGAAAATCATGTTAGAACTGATTAATATACAGTCAATCCATATTTTAAAACCAAAAATATAGGTTATATAAGAAAAAGCTGAAAACAGAATATCTAAATAGAATCATATAATGTTGTATTTCTTTTTTGCACAAATTACCAGATCAGTAAAACACTAGAAATGCTTACACAGATAAAGGAGTTGTCCAGCCCCCCAAAATTATGCATAAAGGAGCTCTAAAGAATAAGTAATATAACTTCCTTTTATAGTGCAACTACACTAGTTGTCCTAATCATCAGGTAGCACACACTGGTCCCAGGTTTGCAGGTTTGGCAGCTCCGCAACATATCCTGTGTCGGCACATGACCAAAACTGTTTGTCAAGGTGGCTGGTTGTCCAAAATTGAGACTGTCCCCATCACACATGGTCACATGATGAATCGGGAAACCCTCTTTGTAGAGCTCAGGATCGAAAGTAGGGTTGCCAATCCTGAGACTCTGGGTAGGTCAACCGGGCAATTGGATTAATTAATGAAATCAAACTATAATAGTATTTTATATAACTGCTGTATCTAAGGCTCATATAGATATTTTTTCTTTTGGCTGGACAACTCCTTTAAAGAAGACAAATCCTATATTTCTTACAAGAGGTATAATGTGTCTGTTACGCACCTGTCCCGGATCCAGGCTTGCTCCCCTCTCCCCGGTCTGTTAAACTCTATTGTGCTCCACGCTGGTCTTTGCAGATGGGCCCAAAGTGATCCCATGTGATCATTTACCTGGGCCTATAGAAGGTTTATCAAGACACACTTGTGTGTCCTGGTATTGAGACTTCTAAGTCTTCTGGCATCCAATGTGCCTGCAGCCTCCATGACTACTTCTACCTGTTCCTGGTTTTCTGTCCTCTTGCAGTCTCCAGGACCATTGCTACTGATTCCCAGTCTCCTGTCTGCCTGAAGTGTCCAGGACATCTGCTACTTGTTTCTTATCTCCAGGACCTGTGATACCTATCTGCGGTATCCAGGACCTCAGCTACCTGTCTGTGATTTCCAGGAACTCTGGTACCTGTTCCAAGCCTTCTGTCCACTTGCAGTCTCCAGGATCTCTGCTATCAGTTCCCGGTCTCCTGTCTGCCTGAAGTGTCCATGACCTTTACTACAGGTTCCCGGTCTCCTGTCTGCCTGAAGTGTCAAGGACATCTGCTACTTGTTTGTTATCTCCAGGACCTGTGATACCTGTCTACTGTATTCAGGACCTCAGCTACCTGTCTGCGGTTTCCAGGACCTCTGCTACCTGTTCCCTGTCTCCTAACTGCCTACGATCTCCAGTGTCTCTGCTACCTGTTTCACACATGCCTCAACTGTCTGCTGCACCAATGTCCTTGGCCCGTGTGCTCATTTGGACTTTGGGCTTTGATTATCCACCTCATCAGATGAGCCTAAAAATTACTCTTATTAGCGACACTGAGAAGTCCTTCTTCAAGTTGGTTATAGCTCAATGTAAAAAAATTGCATCAGAAAGGGAAGCAGCAACCCCCTTTAATTTAAGAGGTTGTTAGAGATTAAACATAACAAGGATTTCTAGAAATATAGCGCTCCTACTGTGCATGGGTTGCGGTTGGTATTGCAGCCTACCTGTAGCTCAGGAGTCAGCACCACTTAACTAAATGTGATAGATACAGTGAAATGATGACAAAATGCAGAGTATTCTACAATGGCAGATACTAATCAGAGTATTATCCTATTTGACAAGAAGCAGAACATTCGGTAGTCTGATTTGTCTCTGTGATGAAGTTGTTGCACATCTAAAAGAAGTACGCTTTACTCATGACATACTGTAATTATCAATTTGTCCTGAATTAGTCACCATGTTGTATGTACGGATCACAACACTAAATGAGAAAACTGTGTAATTGAGGCTTAAAGGGAGCCTGTCATCAGGATGGGTCTTGTTACATTACTAAGTCCCTCAGTCTCTGTAATAACACTACAGGGTACTAAAAGACAGAGAAAGAAGTCACCACATATGCCCCACAATTCTGTGAGCCTCCAATTTAGAAGCAAGAGGAGTCATATTATGTATTGTCCTGCTGCCAGAATCTTCACAATTTAAGAAAAGTACAGAATGTAAGACATATAGGTAGGACTTACACCTTAAAGCTTCCTGCTGGCACTTCAGAAATGGGGTGGCTAATGAGAATAAGCAGCTAAAAGCTGATAGCGAACATAGGCTGAACGAAAGCAAGAAAGTTGACCATACCCTTTGATTTTAATAGCACTACTTAATTGTGTGGGTAGGATGGGTTTTCCAGAATTTTAAAGGTTTAGCCAAGAGCAGAAATTAGGTTAACTTGGTTATCTTGGACTATTTAATTTTTTCTACTATGGACTAACAGGCAGGCTGCTAACTACGTGCCTGTTCTGACTGCCACGATCCCTAGCCGGCGATTCTGCTGCTTCACGTCAACAGAACAGCTCTTCTTTTTCTGAGCTGCTCTATCAATAGGGTGTGACTGACGACATCATGCTGATTGCAGGGAACCAGCTGGTAACCAGCATGACATCGGCAGAGCCGCCCCAAAAGAGAAGCTATGATGTCAGCGGAAGCAGCAGAATTGCTGGCAGGAGCAGTCTGTAACCACTATCAGTCGGCAGAGATCGGCTGTGGGCATTACAGGCTACCTGCCTGTTAGTTTTAAGGCCCATAGTAAAAATAAAAAAAAGTCCCAGATATCCCCTCTACTCTGGTGGTCCTCAACAGTCATAGCATGCATCCTGCAGCAATCATAAGTCACAGATCACTCACGTGACTGCTGCAGCCAATCACTGACCTCAGTACTGATGTTGGCATGTATGTCATGTGATCGGCAAGGACAATATTTGGCTCCTGTGGTCATGTTAACATCCAGTATATGATAACTTACGAAGTAAGCAAAAACCAGCATGGAGCACTGGAGTGACACAGGATTGAAGAGTGGAATATAGGGCTTGTTTTATTTTTCTTACTCATTCTCTGCTCTTCGCTAATTCTTTACAAATCCTGAAGAAAATCTATGCATACCATTAATGCCTGTATAACCATCAATTTTATTAATTAATAAAGCTTCAGACAAAATGGCCCTTGTAAGATACTAGTGCAAGTTATGTTTTAAATCTAATATTTATTTTGTTCTTAGAATTGGCTGAAGCTATAATAAGGATAGGTAAGTATGCCCAGAAAAGACGTGACCTCCAGAGCCCTGAATGGTGAAGCAAGCGGCTGGACATTGCTGCAGCGCTTCATCAAGAGGACTAAATGTGATCATTACTGCATACGTACTGCCCTATGCTTGATCTCAGCCATGTAGAGCCAGCTTCATTTATCTGACTCTAATTTGAGCCATGATCCATTCTCACTTGGCACTAGAAATACATTTAGCTGCTTGCCTACAGCAGGAGTAGGCACTATGGACACTGATGGGAACGGAATGTCGGTATAGAGGTGAACAAGAACATTTCAGGTTCGAAAAATAAAATAACCGTTTGAAAATTAATATATATCATATGCATTGAGAAAAAGAATGACTCGATAAGTATGCATCAGATTCTGTCTTTTCCAAAGATCTCATGGTGCCAGAATGCTAAACTTATCCACCAAAAAGGTGATTAGGAGCATTTGGTACGCTTCCCGGCTTCAGAGACGCGCATTGTACACATCCGGAAGCCATCTTCTACACTTCCAGATATGTGCAGTGTGTCTCTGAAGCCAGGTGTACGCTTCCCAGCTTCAGAGGCGCGTACTTGCGCATGTCCGTAAGTTTGGAAGATGGCTTCCGCTCATGCACAGTGCGCACGTCTAAGGCCGGGAAGCGTACATCCGGCTTCAGAGATGCAGTGACGCTGCCAGAGTGAGTGGCGTACTTGCGTGAAATTTGCCTGAGCGACGATAACGCTGCTTGTGCAAATTATCTTATCACGCCCAATTGGGCTTGATAACATGGAAAGAGGACTGACTAGTTTGGGGCAACTTACGCCCCATTGACTAGTCAAAGCCCCCATTAGCATAGCAAATGGTGGGAATAAAAATTATTTTTTAAAACCTCATTTGTACAGGAAAATGTTTTACAGGGCTGGTTAGACATGGAGGCTTTAAGTGTAACAGTCATGTCATTATTTTTTTTAGAAACTAATACTACGGCATTAAAAATGAAGCAACTTTGTAACATATTTTTAATCTGAGAAATGTTCTTCTTCCTAATACTAGATTGAGAATTCTCTCTTAATTCATGGGTTAATGCAGAATTTCCCATTACTGAAATAGGAGATGACGGTTGGCAGCCGGCAACAGAGCGGTGTCATAACAACCGGCCTGCAGTAGACCAGCGCTTCCCACACAAGTGACATCACTGGTCTCCTGCAGGCCGGGTATCGTGACACCGCTCTGTTGCCGGCTGATTACTACTGAGCTAAGCCGACAACAGAGCGCACTGTTATTGTGCACATCACAGTGCAGAGTGTGCAGAGACACAGCAGGGACTATCCCTTGAATGAAGTAGCACTGATGACGATTAGTATCAGGGAGGGGGCAGAGGTTTTGACAGTGACTGCCATATCCCAGCATGCAATGGAGGTTCTCATAAGAATCATCATTGCACAGGAAGTGAAAAACAAAATTAGAATAGCAGTTAGATAGTGTAGTTAAGGAAAAGTATGGATTTTTTAATGCAAGAATATTACAAAATAGCTTAGATTATGGCACTAAATAGATAGGGGTTTAGAATGAAATTTACTTTGGACCACCCCATTAATTTTAGCTATCTGACCGTGACCCCATGTGGGCAAATTCACCTCCTAAGTGGCAATTACGAAGCTGAGAAATTACTTGCACATATGCGCCACTCTTATCTGAGCCACCTTAGCAATTCAGTTAGGGCATCAAATTCTTTTAACAAAAAGGAACCTGTCTGCTCTGAAATGAGAAAAACTGAATGCCGACACTTCAAAAGAATGTAAGCGATTGTAACTCACGAATGAATCTCCTGTCTTCTTTATATTCTATTTCCCCAAAGTGGGTAGAAAGTGAGCGTGTGATGGAGAATGTGCAAACAGTGAGTCCCATGTATAAAGGGCAGGCTATGCTCCATTTCGATATATCTGTCTGACATTTTTTTAAGCTTGGCACATGGCGTTAATGCATTTCACTATTCTTTGATGAAAAGGTGTAGATTCACTTTGTACTAGGAAATTTTTTGGAAAGTTCATAATATCCCTAATTCCTATTTCTTCACAAGCCTCCAATGGGTTAAATATGAGGAAGAGCTGGCTTACTGGAAGGGTGGAGCAAACAGAAAATGTCTCTAGATGACTTGCTGCACCTTTACGTTTCACAATAGAAGATATTGGTATTCGAAAGGTCAAGCTGCAAGAAATAGATTTTTCTGGAGCGGCCTTGGAGTACGTGCTCATAGCACCTTTTAGATGCCATTGTACCCGCTGCTTTTTTGGAGCAGAAGACACTTAATGCAAATGCTGGCAGTGTTTACCTGAAGTGTCTTCTTTGGCGTCTCCCTAACCATTTACTCGGTGGTTTTGCTGTTGGCAACTAATTATTTTTAAATAGTGTTTTAAAATAGTGGGCAGTGCCCAAATGGACAATGCCTGAAGAGTGGTCAGGTCACTACTTTTAGCTTTTTTCATGGCTTTTGAAGCCTGAAGTGGTTAAAGAAGTTATTGAACATATACACAGCAAGGTGGTTTTACTTTGCAGTAGATATTTTAATTTTTTTTTTTACATTTTTAAGTGCTATTTCAAATGTGATCCTGAACAGACCAAAAAGAGATACCTTACTAAAGGGATTCACCATGTGGGTACATTTTTTTTTACACTTTGGATCCCTCATGTACTTATTGGATTTTTATATCCACAATCCTAACACCAAAAGCTTGAAAAATAAAGTGAAAATTAAATCACCTGCATAGACCACAACGCCAATGGTTTCTTCTGTATTTCGTACTGTACATCCTCGAAGAAGGAGACTTTCTGTGCCAAATCCTGTACGTTGCCCATTATTCAGATCCCTACAAATAAACAAAAATAAGTCACATACCGTTAAAGCAGCAGTTTCTAGAATTGTGGCCACTAGTGATAAAGCGAGTATACTCATTGCTCGGGTTTTCCTGAGCACGCTCGGGTGATCTCCGAGTATTTGGTAGTGCTCGGAGATTTAGTTTCTGATGCCGCAGCTGCATGATTTATGGCTGCACAGCTTGAATACATGTGAGGAATGCCTGTTTGTTAAGGAATCCCCACATTAATTCAGGCTGTCAAATAGTCGGAAATCATGCAGCTACGTCAACAGAAACTAAATCTCCGAGCACTGCCAAAGACTCGGAGATCACCCGAGCATGCTCGGGAAAACTCGAGCAACGAGTATACTCGCTCATCACTAGTGGCCACATCAAAAATACAAGCTATGGTATTTTGAAAAGGCTCTTAAGGGGAACCGATCATGTCGAGTAACTCTAATTACCTTTAGATTAATCTGCAGGCAAATAGGGTTAAAATCAGATCAGTGACAGTAACCGCTCCCTGTACCGTCCCTATGTCTGGAAGCCAATGGGTACAAAGAAGATACAAGTCCATTTTCTTCCTGTAGACATTGTTCCAGTAAGACAGGCAGGCATGATTTTAACCTCATTTACCTACAGATTAACCCAATATCTGACGCTAGATAACATTTCTGGACATGACTGGTTCCCTTTAAGGAAGTTGAGACACAATTATCTTCATAGTCTCTACCAACATCATCTCCGCTAAATATCCAGTGTGAAAAAATAATATGATACTTCCAAGCAATCCCCAATCTAGTGCAGCAACTGGTATACTCAGAGATGGACACAGACAGTAGGGTGCCCCTGTACAAGAGTAGAACACGGGTCCTATGCTGGCCAATGTCTCATCATAGGGCGCCCATTATTGTAAGCCATGTACGTCATTAGCGCAGGCCCTTAAATGCCATCTCATAGGAGGCTGTGAGCTACTTGGAAGATGGCAGTGCGCTCCCTAACCTGCCTGGTCACTGTACAGATGCAGAGGTCGCATTTGCCACCTTTCTACTCCTAAATTGTTAAGTCCAGAAATGCAAGTAAAGCATACAAGAACGTATCGCACAAGTTTCTGTTGCCGAATGCCACTGCACCATCAGATCTCCCCAGGAGAAAGGAGATCTGCAATAAGTAGGGGCATTTGCCTCACAATCAGTTAAAAACTATAATTAATTGGGCAGCACGGTGGCTCAGTGGTTAGCACTGCAGGCTTGCAGCGCTGGAGTCCTGGGTTCAAATCCCACCTAGGACAACATCTGCAAGGAGTTTGTATGTTCCCCTGTGGTTGCGTGGGTTTCCTCCGGGTACTCCGGTTTCCTCCCACACTCCAAAAACATACTGATAGGGAATCTAGATTGTGAGCCCCATCGGGGACAGCGATGATAATGTGTGCAAACTGTAAAGCGCTGCGGAATATGTTAGCGCAATATAAAAATAAAGATTATTATTATTGAGTCAGAAAGAGTTATTAATTTGTTTAAGTCTACAATAGACAGCACCAGAGTATTACGAATCTGTCTACAGTTTTCTGCTATGTAATCTGAGGGCAGCATGAGGTAGGGGCTGAGGCACTGATTTTGGCTGTCATTTACTAGGCTGTTTGCTGCTGTTTTAATACAATCAGTGTTTTATCAGCAGGAGATTATCGCAGCCGGACTAGCTGCCCCGTGCCTCCTGGTCCAACCACGCCCCCACCACTGATTAGCAGCTTACTGTCAATAGGCAATGTACACAGAGAGCTGTGGTGTGGTGTGGACGGGGTTAGCATTTTGAGCTCTGCTACATCTACAGCAGAGAAAACCCTGAATATGTCACATCTGGTGCACCCTATAAATGAAGTGACACATCGCTGGAATCAGGGTCTCTTTCCCTACATTATGCAGCTCTTAGATGATGTAGCAAAAACCTGCTGACAGATTCCATTTACCATAAAAACGGGACTTTGGTATGGAATAAAAGTGCTACTACATAGTACCTTCCTACTAAGTTACCAGATACACGATGATTGGTGTATATATGGACGCAGGTGTTGGAATATCTAAGTACAAACTGTAGATATATGACCCCACGTCTGTGCTTTATTGTATGTAGGTTTGAGCTCTCCATATATAAAGCAAGGAAAAAGCCCGGTTACAAATCCTTGCATAGATTCCATTGATTAATTGTTACGCTTCTGTCACTAACCTAATATTTTTTATGCATTACTTTTAAAGCTCTTTTATTGTTTTTTTTTGTGCACGGCATTAGGTGAAAAGCAAATCAACAATTTATACCTGACACGGTGCCGAGAAAAACAAGGAAGATGCAAAGTCTTCTAGATAAGTAACATCAACATCAATACACGTGGAATATGAACAAGCAAACATAAAAATAAAGTGACAGCTGGGAGCATTGAGAACGGTAACGCAGCTCCTTCATTTGTCGATTTTACTGCTAAGCGAGCAAAAGACACCTAAGAAGAATGGATTGGAGTTTTGCATTTATAACTTTAAACTGAGAACACACATGAATCAAAAGGATATGGAGTGAGGATGCGCATATGCCTTGGGTAGTGGTCTGATAAAAGAAGGTTCTCCTGACAACATATGCACACTCAGATTTGCGGAAAGTTCACATCTTTTCAATAAGGAGAAGGGAGTAAGCCACTGCCAGAGACCTCTGACAGCAGCTTTTCTCACCTGGACGAACACTAGAATATGAGGGTGAAATCCTTCTCTTCTCTAACATTATTTAACACTCTGCTCAGTGATATCCCCATAAAAATGGCCTCCCTTTTCAAATTATACCCCCCTCCCCTGGTTACTACCCCCTCCCACTCGTTCATGATCCAATCCCATAGCCCCCATTCAAACTTTATTTTATTCTCTAGGCCCAATCACAGTCATGTGCGCCTCTGCTTCGGTCACTTCTGAATGGTTGCAAATCTACACACAAAAATTAATATCAGGGTAGAAGTTTTCTGTGGATGCAGTGTTTAGGAAAATTATAATAAAATTACCAAATATCCTTCACTTGCACCTACCACCTTCCTCCCTTCCCTTTCTGTGCAATGCCTCCATCAATAAAACTCATCTTGTACCCCTGGGGTCTAATGAGAACAATGTGAAGGTGAATAATAGAAACTGATATTTGCTTAACATTTCAATACCGATGCATCACTTCCAATACTCACATGTATCCTTTGAATTTGCTGAGGTTGTTATTTGGCTTCTCACATACAATAGTATATTTAAAGGACTCGGGGTCAAATGGAGATTCCTAGAATGAAAAAAAACATCAAAATCAATTACATCATTTCAAAATGTTCATTAATTTTATGCATTGTGCCACGATATGTTCCTGCAAACTAAAGTTGGTTTTTAGGGTCCATCAAGCCGTTTTGCTAAATAATCAACCCACCAAGGTCACTTTCTTGATTTTGCCATTTTCATTTGATTCGTAGATTGTTCCATTAAATAACCAAATTGTTGTTTAGACAACTTGTAATAAAGAAGTCATTAATTGTACTTTGACCTCAAGCGTTTCAATATCCTGTTTGTCCTGGATAAAAGACTTTAAAGAGATTGTCTAGGACTTTTTTTTTTTCACTAGAGCCTAAAAACTAACAGGAAGGTAGTTGCAAACTACCTGCTTGTTGTAACTGGTGCTGGCTCAGAATGGTGACTGACCGCTCCTGTCGGCAATTCAGCTGCTTTATGTACTCTTCCTCTTCTGGGCTGATGTCGACAGGCGTGGCTGCTGGCATCATGCTGATTGACTGTCAGCTTGCTGCAGTTAGGCAGAGAGGAGCAGGTTGTCAGTCAGCATGACAGCAGCAGTCATGCCCCTTGAACAGAGCAAAGCATAAAGAAGGTGCTGCTCTGTCAATGTGATGTCAGCCGAAGCCACAGAATCGCTAACAGGAGCGGTCTATGACCACTTTGTGCCAGAAGAGATTGGCACAAGGTACAACAGGATGGTAGTTAGCAACTACCTGTCTGTTAGTTCTTAAACATATAGTAAAAATATATATAGCACCTGATGACTCCTTTAAGCTGGCCATACATATGCCATACGTGTCACCGTAAAGCTTACAACCCCCTACATAAGAATAATCAGATGAGTATATGCTTTCAATGGAAAAAGAGAATAAAGCAGCGGCCAAAACATTTCTGGCAGGGATTCCTCTCCAGGGGAGCTAAAGAGTTGGGTACTGGGATTTAAACTGCCTGAACCTTATCTTCCCTGACTGATGTCTGGGGAAGACAGTTGGGAAGCCATTAGATGGTCCATCAAACCTGTTGATATAGGAAGGTTCATTCCACTTTAATCTATTGTGCATGTATCAGCCCACTCTGCTGATGTCAATGGTTTGGACCAACAGTGTAATGTGTATAGGGGCCCCTGATCCACCCTAGGCAGATGATGTTCAGGGTGATAAACGCCTGCCATGTCAGATTTTGAACTGTTGATTCCTTTGTCCTCTAAGAGATAACCCACAACACAATAAACAACAGCCGAGATAGTCTGGCCATGCTTAACGATGACCACACACAATGCCACTGTTCTCAGCAACTAGACGATGCACCATCAAGAAGTTTTGCACAGCATAGAATATTATTTCACCTGATGAACAAGTGTTATTAGCGTTCATTGGCAGCCTGTTTACACTGCAAAAATATTGTGAAACCAGTGTTTATAGGAAGGCTCATGCTAGACACATATGGTGATGGATTATTGCCTCTAGAACAAAACAATTGGACAGATGATTATAGGGAGAGAGTTGGAAGACCCTTAAACCCATGACTTGTCCCTCTGAAATCGGTAAATAATTTGGTTTTCGCACTGGAGAATGCTAGCTTTTCAACAGTGGTCCAGCCTATTGCTCATGTGATTATTATGGTTAAGTCAAAAATGGAGACTAGCTTAAGAAAATCATTGGGGTGACAGACGCCTATGGTCCAATTTTTTAAGGAAAAATTGAATACAGGCTATCAGTCAACACCAAGGGATCTGACACCTGTTGGACCATGCAGATCTCTCCTCTCATGACAAAGCGAATTACTAGGAGTTTAATTATGTAGGAAGTGGAGCTAACGCAAGACTGAGAAGTTGGGCATGCTCCCCATGGTTGCCCGGAGAACATTTACATTCTGGTGATTACTAAAAATGAAATGTTCTCTACTAATAGGATTGTTGGGTACTATACCAGTTTTTGTGTTGCATGCATTTGCGAGCTCAGCTTTGCCAACATCTCACTGTGGAGGAATGTGTAAAGTGCTTCTACATCAGCAAGACATCTTCAGAAAATCTTTTCCCCACATCCTACTTCTCCTTGACACTCAGACGGCTCATATCGTTTCCTTGCGTAATCTAATTTAATTTTTCTAACACAGGAACAATTGTACAGCCAGTTACCTGATTTTTTTTCTAAAAGAATTACTCTACCATGGGAGTGTGAGGAAGGTTAAATGTAGCATACTAATCGAATACGAAGCACCTAATTAGCTGTATCTGAATGTTAAACTCACAACTAAAGTAATTTACGGAGCATCAGAAGGAAGACATGTCCTCATTGGCACAGAAAGAACAGGCCAACAACAATGAGAAGTGGCACGTAATTCACAAGTGAGAAATCTCAGCCACATAAAACTACGGTAATTAGATTCTCTTCTCGTGATGTCCTCCATAATGACAGCATGTGAAGCATGAAAACACAAGGAGGCAAACGCACAATGCACCACCGGCAGCAGCAACGTTACAGATCACTCTGTAAGGTAGTGGCCGCACCTTATAGCGACAAAAAGAGGTGACAGGGTCCCTTTAACTATATTACCAGGAGCTTGTTTACCAGCTATTTACATAGGTGTTGAAATAGTTCTAACTACAACTTGAAAGTTTCTCTGATTCAGTTTCCGGCTCAAGAGAGGACCAAGAAATACACGGGCATGTGATTTCCAAGACTAAAGTGTTGATGAAAATTAACTTTATTTGTGGGAAAACCCCATTAACCTAATAAGTCCTAATAAGATCTATCAGTCCTCATAAAATATTTCATTAGCGGCAGCACATCCCCAATGATACTTTTTGCCAATCAAAACAAACCAATCACCCGAAGAATGAACATTCTGCTTGTTAGAAGGATGATGCATACAGAGGAGGATAAACCTACTCGATTGCGGATTTCCCACTAATCTACACTTTTCTCTTGTTTACTAACTTCTATTTTTTGCAGAGGTCAAATTGCCTCCAAAGTGGCCACTCCTGAAAAATATCTACAACATTAATGTAAAATATGCAAATTAATATAAAATATGGAAATTATTTAGCTTACACAGATGTCAAGGTGGCACGGTGGCTCAGTGGTTAGCATTGCAGCGCTTGGGTCCTGGGTTCAAATCCCACCAAGGACAGCATCTGCAAGGAGTTTGTATGTTCTCCCCGTGTTTGCGTGGGTTTCCTCCCACATTCCAAAGACATACTGATAGGGAATTTAGATTGTGAGCCCCATTGTGAGATTGTGACGATAATGTCTATGAAGCGCTGTGGAATTAATGGCGCTATATAAATGAGTAAAATAATTAAAAAATGTGTATCTAGTTAATGAAACCGCTTAAATATATTTTTATAAGGCTGAAAAAAACGTCAGCTTCGTAATATAAGTTACTGCAAGGAAAACTGAAAGGCACACGTTGCACAAAAAGCAGCATTTCACCCAGTGTCAGTGCAGGACAAGTATACGTCTGCGTGGGCAGGTCAGCAAATGTAGAATAAAAATAGGCAAATGTGAATACTTGAGAAAAGAATAAATTGGTTCAACACATTTATATCTTTGCCAAATCAGCCTTAGACACCACAAGTGCAAATTAATTCACTTGCATCCGTTAATGAATCGCGTCACTGGTAAAAATAAATAGATCACATGAATTTCTCCTCTATGTAATGGTTTTTAGGAATTGTTACAAAATGAATGGCTGCCAGTTTAGTCCATCCTGTCATTAGGAGATGCGGTTTTCACCATTTTTCATCCTCTCATTATATAACTCATTTACAGCAGAAGCTTCAGTGGTAGGACTTTTTTTTAAGGGAAAGATAAAAAAAATAAACTTTGACCCCAATGATATCTGAAATGGTTGGGTCATCCGATATGTAACAGAGGCACCGTTTCTATATGTATAGCTTCGTATTCTGCTGTATTCCTCAGGCTCCTTAGGCCCTGTTAGATTGTGTTCCCGTCCTAGGTCATTACAGAACCCCTGTTCCCTTACAGACAAGGCCCTTCCCTTACACTGATGTATTGGTCTTGAAATCCATGATGGCAGCACTATTTAGGCTGCCAAGCTGGGCACGTAGGCTTCAATTCGTGAAGACCGGAGCTGTTCACACTGGTCTCCATAAGGGGGTAATATTGGAGTCAGACAATCCTGATTCATTAACAGGTGCATGCTTTTTAATGAATCAGAGGTGGCGTATGACCCTGACAAATGGCGTGCAGCTCTGTGCTTTTCACCACAAATCTTACCCCAGTTATGGACTGGAGTACGATTTGTGGAGTAAGGGACACCACCGCTCATTGTGGATTAGACGAGCTGTAGTATCACGCCCCAGCTTCGCCCATTTTGACAGGACTAGTCAGAACTATTGTAAAAATGACAAAATTCTTGCGCAACTTCACGTTGCGCAAAAAATATTGTGACTTTTCAGAATAATTTACGCAACAATTCTGGCATAATTGCTTTAATGAATTGGGGCCATAATGTACCTACTCTGCCCAGCATCATGTTTTTTTTTCCTTTTTTAGTAAAGTCCTATCTTGCGCATGAAATAGCTCCTGACGTTAGTGGTTTAACCCCTTACATGCCACCGTCAAGAAAGAAAGATCCTTACCTAAAGTTTGCTTTTGTTAGTTATCTCCCTGTACAATAATGAAGAGCTGCTACTAATGAATCATTTAGCATTGCTCCTCCACGAGATAACGCAGCACGGTGCCGACATCTGCTTTACGCGCTTTGTACAATCAATAATGATAGGACATTGATTCTTTGCCGTCGTCAGGGAGGATTGTTCCTTTAGCCGGGGCGGTTTTACAATTCCGTTCGTGACTTCCATTCTGAATTGTAATTACGGCACAATGGTAATGACGACGCCTTTTCAACGCAAAGTTCAACTCCTACGAAGTCTTCTTTCCTTTTTTCTCTCCCTCTCTGTAGTGACATTTGTCTGTAAGATGTTGAAGGTGGCATTTATCTGCCAAATAACAGAACTCCTCCAAAGTTAAACACTATTGAAAGTGTAGATTCAATTAGAGCTTATTTTATATTCACAGCTCAGGAGAAATTTTCCAAAATGTCAAAGGAAAAGTTAATCTCTCGGTCACCTCATAGCGAGGGGAGAAGTTACCGTACCTTCAAACTCTTTTAACCTTCCGTATCGAGAGACACAAAGAGCTTATCTTATTAAGTATTAAACTCGGAAGGAAGAGCGACTGCAGAACATTTACGGAGCACGGCTGTATGAGACAGGGATAAAGGGGAATTGTGATGGCCAAAAACTCATCTTCAAGTGTTTGCAGGTCCAATTTCAATTTTCATTAAACCAATTTAATGAAATTGTTTTACGCTGCAAGAGTATTATTATTCTTATTATTCTGCACAAGGGAATTACACTGGGGTTCACGGGAAATGAATCTTGTGGGACAAGATATGCAAGCCAGGGTGACCTACTCCGGAGTCACGTTCGGAAATTACATGGCAGCGGTTTTACTAATAGACTTATTCAACAGTACTTTTGCTGTTAAAAAAAATCAATTTCTTTCACATATTCTGAATATAGCCAGGGTGTAATGTCAATTAAGGCAACAGTTGAGTATTAAATTGCGAATTAAAGAAGGACTCCCATTTATACTTTTTTTTATTAATTGTGTCTGTACATGTATGTAGTGTAGTGTGAGTGTATTAAAGGGTTTATCCACTACTAGAACAACCCATTTGTGATCTAAATGTTTGGAGCCGATAAGATAAAAAAGCCCGGTACCCAATCACTGCTGGCGTCGCTGTCCCCACCTTCGGACGTATTGAACATCAATAAGAAGTCAAGGCTGCGGCTGATCTCTTGATGTTCAATATGTCCAAAGGCGGAGACAGTGACACCAGCGCTGATTGGGTGCTGGGCTCACGTGTCATAACAACTGCACGAGAGCCCTGGGACCGGGAGTGCCGACCTCACTGGAATGGCACCGGCACGGGAGGTGAGTATAGGCTTTTTTATTTTATCGGTCAAATATTTAGATCAAGAAGGGGTTGTCCTAGTAGTGGACAACCCTTTTACTATACTCACCCACCGCTGCAATCTCCGATGTCCAGCGTCGTTTTGCTCCATACCATATATAAATTTATAGTATATTATCGGATAAGTACATTACTTTGGACACTTCTCATGTCTGCTAAAGTTTTGCAGTATGTGAAATGTCCTGGAGTGGTCGTCTTTGACAGTTTAAATAAAACTCTCAGTAAAAATAAAAAAATACTTGCCTACAAAGCCCAACTTCAATATTATACATTCTGACACACAAAGTATAAAAATCTCCATTTTTTTATGTTCTGTTGGCTGATGGTGGCTTAAAATACTGAAGTGACACCATGGACTGCCTGAGTATTTAGAAGAATTACTCCAAAGAAAGTACCAGATGAAGGAGGTATAAGGAGTTGACATACAACCAAAGGGCACTGAGCCCCAGCCTTCTGGCTTCCAGTGAAGGGCTGTGGGGGATGGCGGAAAGGGGGGAGTGTAGTTCTTTTCCTGATTGACCGATCAGACCCACAGTGTCTCTCCTCTCTGATGCTACAAGCCCCTACAGTATAAGAGGTGCACAGGGGCACTGAAGATTGTCAGTGATCACTCCAGCTTCAGAGCAGCGCTTTTAAGTTGTATAACCAAGAGTTTACAAGCATTAGGGCCCCGTCTCACATAGCGACACACCAGCGATCCCGACAATGATCAGGATCGCTGGTGTGTCGCTACATGATTGCTGCTGAGCTGCCTAACAGGCAGCGATCAGGACAGCGACACTGCGGGTAACGTCGCCTAGTTACCCGCAGTGTACGTTGGATACCAGCCCGCTGATGCAGGGAGCTGGTAACCAAGGTACACTTAAGGGTTTCCAGGCACTGCGCAGTGCCTGGAAACCCGATGTGTACCTTGGTTAACAGCTGATTGCTGTGATCAGGACAGCGACACTGCGGGTAACGTCGCCTAGTTACCCGCAGTGTACGTTGGATACCAGCCCGCTGATGCAGGGAGATGGTAACCAAGGTACACATTGAGTTTCCAGGCACAGCCCCGCGCCTGGAAACCCGAAGTGTACCTTGGTTAACAGCTGATCGCTGGTCTCCTGCCTGTCACACGCAGCGATGCGTGCTGGCCAGCAGGACTCCAGCGATCAAAAAAAAAGTCCTGGCATTTCTGACACGACCAGCGATTCACAGCAGGGGCCTGATCGCTGGTACGTGTCAGACATAGCGAGATCGCTGCTGAGATCGCTGTTTAGCAGCGATCTCGCTAGCGATCTCGCTATGTGAGACGGGGCCTTTACTCTTCTTGCTTAGTAGATAAAATAGGCCATTGCTGGCAGACTGCTAATGTGGCTTTTCTTTAATGAGAAATGCACAACAAAAATTAAAAATCCCTCTATTCTTGAAAATGAAAAATATTTTTAATAATAAGTAAAATGAAAAGTCGATTGTTTTACCTGCTGTTTGCAGGTTTTCCCATTTAAGATGGTAAGAAAGTCCTTTTAGACTAGGGCTTAAATGGTGACTTTGGTCACTTGACATGAAGATGATCGCCTCTACAGATGTCAATGAGAGAACAATCCTGCATGCAGCATAATGGGACTGCTATACGGCTGTCACCAATAATTCAAACCTTCCGCAGTTCAGGTCAGAGGTTACCTTGCTATCATAGAGTACAAAACACCTAAGTCATTTGTGCCTGCCACTTGCTTGTTACCTGGCTGTGATTTGGTAGTTTATGTTTTTATAGCCATATTGCATACCTAAAAAATTTGTCCGACAAGTTACAGGTGTAAGTCAAATTCAAGACTTGACGTCTCGTCAACAAAATTGTTGGGGAGCACTAGCTTTATACGGATGACGTGCAGTGCATTCAGTGGGTGCTGATGGGGTCATGGTTTCTCCTTAAATACAAGATGTCTGTACCCCGACTCTAGAAAAGGCCCCAACTGACAATTTTTCTATATGACAAAAGTGAACAAGGAAAAAAGAAAAATGAGCATCATCAAGCTTCACCATATTAACTCGTTTGGATGGAGTTAGGGTGCTTGTCAGTAGGTGAATAGCGAATAATCACCCCTCGTCACATTTAGATTTTACATTCCTGACTAATTCTCTCCAATCCATTAATTAAGTTTTTCAAAGACTGGCCGGAAACACTCTGAAGGAAATTCTTCTTCTTCCTTTTTTCGGTGCAATATGAAAACATGAAAGTGTTCTCGCACAGTAATCATCACAGTTAGGTTCAGCACTGACTTTATCTAATCAGGGCATCAAGTTCTATGGAAACATCTGATGTTCAAATAGATTTTTTCCCACAATACAAACACATGGTCCTGTCTTAGAAAATAAATGATCCTAGGGTGAACAAGGATTGATGACTAGTGAACTTTGTATTCAAGGAGCAACTAACATTTGGAGAATACTTACTTGGTTTGTAAAACCTTTGACTACTCGTCTTTGCTTTAAATTTGTTTCTCCATCCAAATTTGCAGTCTCTATGTGACAAATTCCATTCTGGTCAGATGAGTAAAGAAGTAGAATGTCTGCTGGAATAATCTCATTGCTGAACAGCTTCACGAAGTCTCCAACCCGGACGTCCTTCCAGCACTTGTCCACAAAGCTTTTCTCTTTCCTTCAACAGAACAAACAGAAATTATTTTAAGATTATTAAGGACATTAGTCTGGAGAACGCCACTGGATGGAGTACCACGCCGCAGACACATAACAGAAATATTAGTAAAATATAAAGAAAAAAATAAATGTCAACAGTATTTAACTTCTAAAGAAAATAAGAATCTTTTGACACTTCAAATAATGACTTAATCGACTGTGGAGTAACATTTACATCATAGCTCTATGAAATAAAGGATAATTCACCGTCTAGTGATACCATTAGGGCTTTTTAAATTAATTTTATCCAGAGGAAGAAAATGAATGCAACTTTTACAGTCTCTAAAAGATCAAGTTTTGACTTGTGCTTGTTCAGTTAGCAGACCCACGGGGGGCTACACGGAGGGTCATATAGATGCTGTGAGTCAGTGGGAGCTTGCCATGTTGTGTTGGCAGTACGGTATTGAGCAGGAGAAGATGAACAGATTAATCTCTATGTGAAGATTCAGTAGAAATAGTTTACGCTTAGGAGTCCAGTGGGCGGTCCTATCAGTGTCTGAGAACTGCAAATTCAATTTCTACTGAATGTTTTCTTATAAAATTGTAAATTAACCTGCTCATCATCTCCTGCTTTATATCATACTGCCTATGTATCAGATACCATTGTAACAGTGTGTCCCTCCCCCGGCCTGTGTCCCTGGACTGCAATGTAATCAGGCCTGAGTCAACAACCAGTGGGGGAGCCTGTGTTTTGTTCTCCTCAGCATAGGACTTATCCAATACAAGCTTGTAGCTTCTGGAAACTTCTTAAGTTAAGGGCCCGTCTCACACAGCGATATCGCTACCGAGATCGGTGCTGAGTCACTAGTTTTGTGACGCAGCACCGAGCTCACCAGCGATATCGCTGTGTGTGACATTCAGCGACGATCAGCCCCCCTGCTGGGTATCGCTGATCGTCGCTGAAATGTCAGGACATTTTTTTGATCGCTGGTCTCCCGCTGACAGGCACGCATCGCTGCGTGTGACAGGCGGGAGACCAGCGATCCGCTGGTAACCAAGGTACACAGCGGGTTTCCAGGCGCGGGGCTGTGCCTAGAAACCCGCTGTGTACCTTGGATACCAGCGCCCTGATGCAGGGAGCTGGTATCCAAGGTACACAACGGGTTTCCAGGCACCGCGCAGCGCTTGGAAACCCGCTGTGTACCTTGGATACCAGCTCCCTGCATCAGCGCGCTGGTATCCAAGGTACACTGCGGGAAACTAAGCAATGTTACCCACAGTGTCGCTGTCCCAGATCGCTGCCTGAGCTGCCTGTTTGGCAGCTCAGCAGCGATCATGTAGCGATACACCAGCGATCCTGACAAGTGCATATCGTTGTCGGGATCGCTGGTGTATCGTTATGTGAGACCCAGCCTTTAGCCACATAGTCAAAAGTAGGTGGGAGCCCTTCCCCATGGAGGGTGGATCCCAAGACACAGAACAAAAGACACATGTTTTGCCCAGGCAGTTGGGTGTTGATGAGCCAGGGGTTAGGACCTTATGCTGAGGCGAGATCCTAGTGCCCGTGTGTGGAGAGTTAGAAGCTGCCACGTGGAATGGTGTTTTGTCCCTCATCTGTTGGATCCATTGAACTCATCCCAGGATTATTTTGTCTTTTCCCTGGCGTCGGATTACCGGGTGGCGCCCCCGGCACTGTTTCCCTCTTGGTGTGAACTCATTGTGTACTCTTAAGCTATTGATATTTTATGTTATGTGCTCCCTGTCTCAATAAATCCCGTTGGATTGATCTTCGGCCTGGTGTCCCGTCCTGCTCTGTCGCACACACCGTCACAACCATGATCAATGAGACCGGTTCCCTTCAAAGGGGTCTGTGTAGTTCATACAAATACTACTAGGGTTGAGCATTCCGATACCGCAAGTATCGGGTATC
>VIAB01001418.1:150824-164404 GCA_009801035.1 Oophaga pumilio
CCGATACTTTTGGGTATCGGAAAGTATCGCTCAACTCTAAATACTACACAAAAATCACTTCCCCAAAATATCTCAACTCCTAACATGAACCACTCCTAGTAGGAAAATACTCCAACTGGTGATATAATTTGCACAATTTGCTTCCAAGTGCAGAATGGACCGTCTCTGCCCATACGTCCAAGAGTCACTTCTTTGCTGTGTGGTTAAGTGGTGGGAGTGTCCGTCTAATTACTCTGCGATGCAAGGTGTCAACTGTATGCCATTTTATTACGGCAGGAAAAAAATTATATTCTTTTTCACTTGGTGCCTTTTTTCTGTAATGACATCTTTCCATGTATAAAAGAGAGAAGATCAGCAGATTACAGCCAATGCACCAGATTCATTCTAGAGCCAGAGACGCCACCTACAGTATTGTACTATGCCCTATAAACTGTAGGATCTGATCCCTTTACCAGCCCTGTACATGTACTGAAACCAGTTAGACTGATATTTCAAGTTTCCTGACTCTGACGTATACAAATGCCTCCCCTTTAACCATGACCATAACAAGACCTATACAAATCCCGAGATTTTTTACAAAGCTACAGAGAAAAGCTATAGCATATGAAATATACAAATAAAGGTGATACATGTAACACATTTAAAAGTAATGATAAAAGTAAAGAGCAGCGAGAATGCCTTCATTCCTGATGGACCTTGCGTGTCTATGTGAACAAATCAATTGATTTTTAATGAAGACTGCAGAACAGCTCCTCTTCTTTTAACTAGTAGCTAATCTGCAGTGCTTGGTAGGGAATGCAAGCATATAACAGCTGTGCATCACACCTCCATTCAGATGTTTCATCTGACCACTGACGTAGATTGTGAGGTCAGGGTATCAGACCTGTACTGATCTAGAAAGATCATTAGTTATGAACACAAGTGCTCATTACTCAAGTTTGCATCAAGTATCGCGCGTGCTCGAGTGAGATGTTCAAGTCCCCGCGGCCGCACGTTTCGACAGCCACAAAGCATAAGGGGATTGCCCTTGTATGTCAGGCAATCCCTGTATGTTTTGTGGTTGTCTAACAGCCCCAAAGCAAGCGGCCGCAAGGACTCAAACATGTCACTCGAGCACCCGCAATATTCGGTGCATACCTGACCACCCTAGGCAAACTCGAGCAACGAGGCAAACAGGCAGCGGTCAGGACAGCGACACTGCGGGTAACGTCGCCTAGTTACCCGCAGTGTATGTTGGATACCAGCGCACTGGTGCAGGGAGCTGGTAACCAAGGTACACGTCGGGTTTCCAGGCGCTGCGCGGTGCCTGGAAACCCGACGTGTACCTTGGGTACCATCTCCCCTGCAGCAGCGCACTGGTATCCAATGTACATGTCGGGTTTCCAGGCACAGCCCCGCGCTTGGAGACCTGATGTGTACCTTGGTTACCAGGAAATCGCTGGTCTCCTGCCTGTCACAAGCAGCGATGCGTGCTGGCCAGTGGGAGACCAGCGATCAAAAAAAAGTCCTGGCATTTCTGACAGCAGGGGCCTAATCGCTGGTACGTGTCAGACATAGCGAGATCGCTGCTGAGATCGCTGTTTAGCAGCGATCTCGCTAGCGATCTCGCTATGTGAGACGGGGCCCTAAGGCTTTGAGATCTTGATAAGAATAATTAAGAAATTACTTGTATGCCAAAAGCTTAACTCACAAGAATGGGAAAACTAACCTCAGGCATTGAGACAGCGCAGAGAACTGGCTTGTAAGATGTAAGATCCCTCTGTACAGTTTCTTGGGTCAGGACAACTTAACCATCTTAGCGGAGGCAGAAAGAACAATAGCTCTGAGAATCTCAAGCCATGTGCTACAGAGCGCATCTGCAGCCATGAAGATTGGACGTTCCTCTGCTCCGCATAGATTAGAATTGCTTCAATGCATTGTGAATTCTTCAGAAAAAAAGAGCATTATTGTTTTTTGCTAATTTTGTATTATTTTATGCAGAACCTTTATCAGGCTACCATATGTCAGATGTAATAATTTAAATTTACGCTGATTAGTAATTTAATTGTAACCAGTGGACTCATGGGAAGCATTAATCTGTTCAGATAATCATAACATGCAGCAATTCTTAGATGCAAATTAAATAATTAAAGAAAATGGCCATAAAAATACAAGACTAAAATATTGGGGACATTGTATGTATTTGGGTATAATTAAATAGCGTTTATAAAACATAATTAATCATTTGATACCGCTTCCTGTGGTAGTGACCTTATGCCTTAAAGACATCCACTTTAAAAAGACCCATCGGCTATTTTGTGGTGCTAGTTTTCATTGTTGCTATGTGAAGACCACTGCATAGTGATGCCATGCTCATGGGTATTATGTGTGAGAAAATGTGGACTTTACTTGTCTACTGTAAATGGCCAAGTTCAGACTTAATGGGGTTGTTCTCTTTCAGAAAATCTTGGTCCCTGGGCACAGTGTTATCATACAACCAAGAAGCACTTTACTCACCAGCCACGGTTCCACGGTGAGTCTCTGCAGCTACTCTCAATGTCTGGAAATGGATGCGACTCTCATCTCATGCTGACACTGCGGTAATCACTAATTTCCGCAGCTCTGCTAGTGTAGACACCCCTCATTGATTATCTGCCATGTCATCGGCATGATGTCAGCACCACAGCCAATACCAAACAATGGGAGCAGTGGTGGACACCCACCGGTGGACCATGGATCGTTAGTAAAGCGGAGTTTGTTTTTTTAATAACAAACTGCACCCGGCCTATCAAGATTTTCTGAAAGGTGATAACTCTCTTAGATCTCCACTTTAGATTGAAGTTGGCCAACCATTAATTCTCAGTTATCTTTAGTTCACCATATATGTGTTCACAAAGGGAAGACAAAGTAAGCTACTCCTCAACATCACTGGAGACTTTTCTCCCTGACAACAAAAAGGTCAGGCATGTTGAAATTGATCTGCCTTTTCCTTTTTTCACAAACCGTATGGTAGAAAGAAGAAACTTGAAGGATCCTATAACTATTAGGTGGTTGGCTGTTTGTGCTAAAGTCAGTTGATTTTGTCAAAATTACTGTACGGTGTATGGAGAGGTTTAGAGCAACGATTTGTCCTGTAATTTGCTGCAGCCAATGATTGTGAGGGTTTTGGGAGCGAGAATATTATTAATGTGGGTGTTTTCTAAGTGTATTGTAATATACAACCTGACTGCAGATATTACATTACGTCATGGCCCTTTAGATGAATGGTTGGCCATGTTGTCTCATTAGATAAGGAGACACTCTTACAGAACAGATGTCCATTGTGGTTCATAGAGAAGGCATCTGAAAGGGATACTAGAGACTCTCAGCTATGAGGTCCTTAAGGTATGGATTATCTCTATAAAAAATCCTTTTATCTGTCTGGAGATGTAAAGCAAGAAACAAAAAAGAGTGGAACTTTACCTAGGAGAAAAAAACCTTGAACAAGATCTTGTATAACCCCAGTAGATCCCTCCAAAAGTGTAAATTAAGAAGGTTATTCCCATCTTAGCGTTTGACTTTCCGGCATTGAGCAGGGGGTTGGACCAGATGACCCTGGAGGTACCTTCCAACTCTACCATTCTATGATTCTACCTCCAATAATAGTAGAATGAGGTTCTATCTGGTGCTGGCAGCTTGTAGTAAAAGAATGGGTAGCGCTTGAATCTTAAGCTGAATTTTTTTTATTAGTTATAAAGTGTATCATAAGGGATTAAAACTGACGAAAGTGAATGTTTTTCTCTTTATGCCCGATGAGGACAAAGTCAAATACTCATTCATTTTTAGAACTTTTAAAGAGGTTTCCACAGTTTCACTACTTTTTCATTGATTACATATCATTAGGATAGGTTATCAATGTCTGATCGCCCGGGGTCCGATACCCGGAACACTCGCCATTCAGCTGTTATCGGTGTCTGAGGCGGTGAGAAATACTTACCGTAATTGCCGAATTGCTGAGCTGCTCCATGTTCTGGTATTGGCTGAGGCTTGGTACTGCACATCTGCCTCCTATTCAAATCAATAGGAGGCGGATCTGTGGCGGCCACTATCAGAAGACGACCAGCTCCGCAAGTGAGCATTCCCGGACTGGTTACCGTCAATGACACGGACATACAGCTGATCAGTGGGGTTTCCGAGTGTCAGACCACGGCTGTTCAGACATTGATGACCTATCCCAAGGTTATCAATGAAAAAGTAGTGGACAACTTCTTTAATCCTTACAACTTCGGAGTTATGTGAACAGTGTAGTTTGTGGTGTGACATTGTTCCAGTAACGCCCACTCACTTCCAATATGTTATTACTGGTTCAATAACAGTTTAGAAAATTAAGATAATATCAAATATATATTGGTGAAATAGTTACTAAAAGTTTGAGCTGAAAATGAGGTGGCTGAGAACAGAAATTTCTTGTGTATCTTCACCATCAAAATGACATGAGAAAGCCACATCCTTTCTATATTCCTTACTTATTTTCTGCGCTTATCAAGATGACATTCAGCAGTGTCAGAAATAAATAAGACACAATATCGCTATTATCCCAGAGTAATGCGGGACACAAAGGAGAAGAGACTGCCTTGTCCGAATGCTCATAGCCAGCTGACGAGCTTCCAATGTCACAGTTATGTTGTACAGTGGGAATGAATAGGAAGGCAAAGGAGAGAAAATCTCCAGGATAGAGCGCCATTGTGAACTAGAGAAGCGAAGAACATACAGTATCCCAGGAAGGAGATAAGACAAAGAACAGAAAGTGTACGCTCACCGTAATTACTATATGGAAGTAAAGAGTTCAGTATACCAGCCCTACATTTTATATAATTGCTAGACTTCTAGAATAAACTGCAATTATCTAACTACACAAAAGGAAAATTGCAATAAATTTACTTCCTTTGGTTTCAGTCTGCAAGTGCAAAAAGCTAAAATGCAGTGAAGGTAATGTTTTAATGTACAGTAAAGATGTATATCTTCGTACCGTGTTAGCCAGTAGATAGAAAAATATTTAGAGTTGAGAGTCCTCAGTGGTTGATACCTTTTAATGGCTAACTGAAAAGATGGTAACAAATTGCAAGCTTTCGAGACTACTCAGGTCTCTTCATCAGGCTAGACTAATACAAAATCTGAAGAATCACATATTTATACACAACAGGACACAGGAATAATGCAATAGGTAAGACAAGTGACATGAAGCAGAACAGTCATTATGGCAGAGGGATGAACATAAATATTGGAACAGTTCATAGATAAGGAGTGTGAAAGTTTTATTGCCCTCTGATTGGGGTCTGGTAATGTTTTGTGATGTTCTCACAGGGTCTTTGGAGTAAATTCCTTAATTGACACTCTTAATGCTGGAATGAACCTATCACATGGATTTACATCAATTAAGGAATTTACTCCAAAGATACTTTGTATTAGTCAAGCCTGATGAAGAGACCTGAGTAGTCTCGAAAGCTTGCAATTTGTTGCCATCTTTTCAGTTAGCCATTAAGCCATTAAAAGGTATCAACCACTGAGGACTCTCAACTCTAAATATGTTTTAATGTAAGAATGGGTTTGAAAAAATAAGAAGAAAGATAGCCATGTAAAAAATGGGACAGGCAACTGTGACAGCTAATCAAAGTTTAAAAAGCAAGAAAAATTAAAATATATATATTTTTGCAAAATATGTGCATATTGACGGATTCGAAAAACATGGCTGATTTCTTAAAAAAAATACTGTACATCCTTACAGGTTGTTGCAGTAATGCAGCCCTGTACCATTAAATTCAATGGAACAGAGCCACAATGCCTGACACAAACCATGCACAATTATTTTAAATATGGACACTAAGTAAAAATTAAAATAGTAGCAGGGAAAGCTTAAAAGGGTATTATCATATTATGAAATTGGTATAGTTAGAGAGCATGAAAATAAACAAATTTGCAGTTGACTTTGTTTTTATCTGCTTTCATTTTCCTGCAATATGAGCTTTTATCTTACATAGTGTACAGCTTGTGATGGAGTGTGTTCAGTAGTTACATTATGGATGAGGAGTTAACTCATGTCATGAGAGCCTATCCACCTCTCCCCAGCCCATTGATTTCAATGCACCATCTTTCTTCCCCTGCCTCTCAGCTCCTGACCAAGTCCTGCAAAATCATCAGCATCCAACATCAGCATTTCTCACGTGTGCTTGTTCTAATGCCCTGTAATCTGTATATTGGTAGCAGTGTAGACTTCAGAACAAGCCCTTACAGACCATTTAATTTTTCAACGTAGCATAACCTCAACAATGGGACGAAACTACTGAAACAGAACTGTCACTCAAGGAGGAGTCCCCACCTCCCAAGTAACATGGAAGTGAAAAGACTGGATAGCAGCAGCGTAGTGCTTAAAGGCCCCGTTACACTCTACAATATCGTGAATGATATCGTTGCAACGTCACCGGTTTGGTGACGTTGCAGTGATGTCGAAACAACATTGTTGCGTGTGACACGCAGTAACGATCAACGATCAGTTGGCTGATCATTAATTGTTGCAGAATGTACTGGACCATAAATCTATCGTTGGTCTCCAGCTGGGCAGCACACATCGCTGCGTGTGACAGCGGGAGACCAACGATCAGCGAGCTCCCAGCGCTGTACAGCAGATGCTGGGAGCTGGTATCCAGGGTAAACAGCGGGTAACTAAGCGCCGCGCGGTGCTTAGTTACCCGCTGTTTACCCTGGATACCAGCGTGCTCACTGGTCATGATCGCTGGTGAGTCTGCCTATGTGACAGCTCACCAGCGATCAGCCAACGATGTCCCAGCGATCCCATCCACGTCGGATCGTTGGTGGGATCGCTGGGACATTGAAACGTGTAACGGGGCCCTTAGACACAACTTGAGATTAACCTTTTAAAGAGGACTTGTCACCAGGTCAAAGGTGATCAGTTTTTGTCCCTGTTATTCGATGAATGTTCCGAACATTTTTTTTTCCATAATTCACCATCCAGAGATATTGTCATTTTTATATAGTGCAACCGATATGCTAATTTTTATGTTCTTTACCAAGAGGGCATTGCTCACAAGGTAATTATGAAGAGCAGCATAAAGATAAAGATGCGACAACAGAGAATCCTTGCAGAGACTATAAAAATGTGCAGTAAACTAAAGGCTGGGTCTCACATAGCGATACACCAGCGATCCCGACAACGATATGCACTTGTCAGGATCGCTGGTGTATCGCTACATGATCGCTGCTGAGCTGCCAAACAGACAGCTCAGGGCAGCGATCAGCACAAGGACACTGCGGGTAACATCGCTTAGTTACCCGCAGTGTACCTTGGATACCAGCGCCCTGATGCAGGGAGCTGGTATCCAAGGTACACAGCGGGTTTCTAGGCACAGCCCCGCGCCTGGAAACCCGCTGTGTACCTTGGTTATCAGCGGATCGCTGGTCTCCCGCCTGTCACACGCAGCGATGCGTGCCTGTCAGCGGGAGACCAGCGATCAAAAAAATGTCCTGACATTTCAGCGACGATCAGCGATACCCGGCAGGGGGGCTGATCGTCGCTGAATGTCACACACAGCGATATCGCTGGTGTGCTCGCTGCTGCGTCCTTAAACTAGTGACTCAGCACCGATCTCGGTAGCGATATCGCTATGTGAGACGGGCCCTTTAAAGACCCTTATCTGTGGAACTGTGTGGTCGATTTACAAAACAAAAAACAAAACAATGAATGCTCAGACAAGCCACATAGACAAAATTACAATAGAAACTGCCCACTTTGGCCTGTCAAGTCCTCAGGACAGGAGATGCTTGATGAAAACACCCCACATCACCAGACTAGGAGTACCATGCATTTATTTGAATGTTCAAGATCACTACTCTCGTTCTTGTGATCGGTGGGGTTCTAGTGGTCAGACCACTGTGATCTTACCTTTATCACCTATACTGTGTACAGGTAACACATGTTTTTCATAGGATAACCGGATTAAGCAGAAAATGATGAGCAAATAGATAAAAGTGCAGGTAATCACAGTTAAATCCTTCATCCATAGACTGCATGTCTAGCTATTAAGTTCTCAATACAACAAATCCAGATATTTCAGCTAAGGGTTAATGAAGAATGAAAAATACAACCTACAGGATATTATGAGTTTAAAAGCTCCATCTTGCATTCTCTACAATCTACTGGAGGCATTGAGTGATTACTTAGGCTACAACAGAAAAATCTCACATAAGTCTGTAGGAAGACCTCATGGAATGGCTTAAAAGTGGTGTGATCAACGACATAGGTCATCATCAGTGTAATCTCGGAAACATTCAGGTGAATTTTCTGGTTCTCAAGTGCTCACGTGAACTGCCTGAGGACACTGACCTGAGTGCAGGAAGAGCTGTCAAGAAATGCTAATGTTACACATACATAAGGAGACCGCACCCAAGAAATGAGCATTGATTTAGGCTCATTATCATTTCTAACAGCTACGCAGGTATATAAATGACAGCACATGGTTCACAGTGACAAATATCTCCTTGAAGGAAGAATTCCTCTTCACATAATTGCCCAGGTACTCATCACATTGTATCTATGTGACCTGCGTTGCTGTTGGACAATGGAAACCATATTTTTTATTCTGATTAAGGCTATTTTTATACATAGATGCACTGAAAAACACCAACGACCAAAATGCTGTGTTAGCCAAGTGAACCTGGACAGGAACTTAAAAGCCAAAGCTTTAAGAGGAGAGGAAGGGGGTATAAAGACTAGGACAGTTAGAGGCGTCAGAGCAGTAAATGACGAAGCGTGGCTACAGAGTTGGAAGTTCCAGGATGATGCCTGGGGTGCAAGTTATGGCACAATGCAGCAAAATTGACTGATTTGTTTGAGGAGTTAGGCTGATTTCACAAGTCGAGGCTATTATGTGTTTCTTGACCCAATTTACCAGAATTGCAATGAAACCAGAGGGCGCCATCATCATCATTTGCAATTTTTTTTCAGTAATTTTTCTTTTTTTATCAAAATGGCACAACACTGTACATGAATTTTGTGCAAATTCAAGATTGCTCTTTTATATTTTTGTTTTTAACTTGTTTTGCAAGTTTTAGATCAAAAAGTAGCATTGTTTGCTAAAATGTCATAAAAATTACGCCATCATTTTAGGCATACATAAAATAAACCGGGGGGTGGGGAACTGGAATACATTTACTCCAAATTCTGCAACTTTTCAAATAGTCGCAAATAATGAATCAAGTGAAAACATGTGGAAACCCTAAACTCTACCCACAATGATAAATATGAAGCAAAAACAAAACAGAAAAAGGTATAAAAGATGAATACTGTGTATAACACTGTTGCCGGCACCCATACATGGTATCTCCTTCCTCCTCCATGCATGGATGCTGGCCCTAGCCCCACGACGTTGTCTCCTACCGTGTCTCTCCTGCTACTTCCTGCTTTCTGTGTGTGCATGCTGCAATCCAGCGGTGAGCCTAGTATGAGTGCACGCGATTCCCCGTTCTTAAAGGGGCAGCACCGGCAATTTGCTAAATGCTTTCAGCTTGTTGCTGAGAGACATTTAGGATAAGTAGTACACCTTTAAGATAGCTAACAGCTAGGAGGCATTTTGTATAAAAGACTCCCTCTCTCCTAGGGAGTCACCAAGCAACGTAGTGAATCACTAGTTAGTAAGGTGTACCGCTAGTGAGTTGTGAGGTCCCCTGGTCTTGGTGCGGCCAGAGCCTGAATGTTATCCCCTGGTCCCGGTTTGGCCAGTCCTATGTCCGTAGTCCCCTGATCATTGTGTAGCCAGTCCGGCATCTTCAACCCCTGGTCCCGGAGAAGCCAGCGCCTGAAACGCATGCCGTGGTCCCAGAGAGGTGAAGCTTGAATTTCGTCCCCTGGTCCCGGAGCGGCCTGCTCCTGAATCTGGTCCTCTGGTCCCAGAGCAGCCAGTACCTGAACCTTGCCCCCTGGTCCCGGAGTGGCCAGTGCCTGAATCTCGTCTCCTGGTCCTGGAACGGCCAGAGCCTGAACATTGTCCCATGGTCCCGGAGCAGACAGTCCTGTTCCCAAAGTCCTCTGGTCCCAGTGTATGAACACTATTCCCCAGTCCAAGAGTGGCCTAGCCCTTTCCTGAATCTTAGACTGATGTGTCTGAACTAAGCCCTAAAGTAATGTCAGTGTACCTGTACCCTGGGGTCAGCAGCTCCAGTGCTGGGTTCTGCCCAGGAGTGGTACCTAGCGGTTACCTGCCGCACAAGCCTGACCTCGCCACTAGAGGCTCAAGTGAACACCAAGGTAGCCGATTAGTTACGCCACTTCCTGAGTAGGCCCGGCCCGTGGCACAGTGGATCCAGAAATCCACATGCTCCACGGCTGAGTGTAACAGTCTGCTTGGCCCAGCCAAGACTGCAACAAAAAAAATCAAGCAAAACACTATTACTTGACAAACAACAGGCACAAACACGGTAATGAATCAGCACCACAATATTTGTTCTGATTTTACTAAACCATGGTAAAAATGCTGTGGTTTTCTGCAAAACCATACTATATCTGCAGATTTGTATGATGCCAGTCCTGAAGAAGGGCAAAGGAAGCAAATCACCCAAACAGGAAACAATCCAACGCTGGCAAAATTTTATTTTATGGTGAGGATGCGGATTGCAACACTTTATACCCATAGGGAATTTCTCCATTGCATCCACTGTGCTTGGGCCATAAGTTGGTATGGAGGACCCACTGTTGACCCAATTCAGTAATGGATGCTGTTTGGGAAAACTGGAAAATGTTTTTTGGAAAAAAAAAAGCAGATTAATTAGAATATATAATTTGTGCTTTCACCAGCACGTGTGGCATCACCAATGTGCCAGCCTCACCATGTGTCATTTGTTTAAGTTGGTAATAAACATAACGTCCACAACGCATTGCCTATCATTTTTTACACAAGCCATAGAGGAACTACCATTCCCCAGAGTACCCCAGGCAAGCAGAAGAGGGAGTATTAAAAAAAAAAAAAAGCAACATCTATTATTTAATGGATATTTAATGGAAACTTCCTTCCCCCAGGATGTGTTATAAAATACAGACTTTCCATAAGAAAAAATAAAATGAACACTTTTTGCCATCTGCAGAATAAAACTTTTTAAATGATTCATCTTTTCAGCAGAAAAAGGTAATATATGTAGATTTTCTTATTCGACACATGTCACAGCAATTACTTCTGAAAAGGGCAAACCATTTTTCTATTACTCTAATAAGAGACACTAATTGCAGAGGTTTGTAAGTTACAATCATGAAGTAATATTCCACGAATATGAGCAATGATCAGAGAAGTTGACAAGATAAGACTGTACATCACTAAATTTTATGCTGGATTCGAAAATGTTAGATTCGGTCAGGGGTTTCAGAAACACAAAATGGATCAGAGGGGTGGAAGTCGAGCCTTTATACTATTGGTGGTGATTCTATGTGGCAGATACGCACCAGCAATGGTAGTAGCTGTATCTGCACCCTGGTGCCCGAGGGTCACCCAAGCGGACACCTGTATTATAAATGGTATAAATGGTAGATAGCAGGGCTCAGCTCCACAGGTTTGGCATTGTGCCCAGTGATGTGATTTTTGCCTGGTAAAAGTATTTTCTGTAACAACCTCATTTAATTCATTTATCATTCTAATAACCTAGCTAAAGGAGTTGCCTAATTGATTATTCATTTTTTACCTTTTTGTATGCCAAAAAAATGTTGCTTGTTTTTTTTCCCACTGCTCCTTAGCATTCCTTTTTTTTTTAAATCAACGCTAAGGTACCAGAGATGCGGATCATTTTACTTGGGGTTGAATTTTATTTTCTTTACCAAAAAGGCATTGCTCCAGGGATTTTTTAAAGGTGTCTTTAGGGTGCCCTACATAATTATCCTGTGAGAACTGCCCCCTTGGTAAAGAGCACAGAACATGATATTGAATAAAAGGATTGCATTTCTGGAACTGAATGATGAATTTATGAAAATAAAAACAAACAATACTCAGGGGAGCAGCAGGAATAAAATAAGACAAAACAATGGTGGCAGGTTCTCTTTAATTCAAGTTGGAATGAGAAAAAAAGCCAAAGAGAAAAAGTGAAATTTCTCCCACCAACTCCACATCTCTCCCGTTGCAATGCTTCCTGGGTTTCCACTAGTGTCTACTTCCTGCTGTGCCTTGACACAGAATAAGTGACTGCTCAGCCAATCACTGGCGCTGCAGACCGCTGTAAATGTGTTATGCTCCACCAAGAAACCAGATGGCGCATGGCAAGATGTATGGGAAGGGGAGCACTGCCACTAGGGAAAGATTAGAAGGACAACCCCTGAAACTTGTCCTGCGCAACCGTGACGTACCTAGACAGGTTTTTTCACCCCAAGTGGGGATTGTGCTCCCATCCTTGTCTTGCCCTAAGCATGGCCCTGGTTAGTGCGTGGGGAAGCAGGAATGCTAGTCCTGCTCTATAATACAGACACAAAGAGAAACAGACAAGGGTAAAGAAAACCAAAATCACTCGAAGCACATCCAGACTATGGAATGGTATATAAAGGGAAAGGAAGGGAGAGGCAAACCAAAATGGAGGTAAGGAAAAGGAAGACACCAGACAATCTTCCAAACAGCTCCAAAGCCAACTCCTAAATGACTTCTCTTTCCATGGCTCACAGCTCCAAACCAATTCCAAGATATAGCATGCTATCACTGGCAAGCTGAGAGGTGAGCACTTATACCAGAGGGGAGTGGAGAAATCAGAACAGCTGAGATAACTCAGGACAGAAAACTTTAGGAGACAAGCACAACCAACCAGTGCAGGAGTGCATGAAGCCAAACAATGCAACTTCTGTTCTGACCTCTGAAATGGACGAAACACTCTCTGTCGCGGTATCCCAGTGACAAAATGTTGGCCAAGAAATGAGCAAGCGATTGCTTTTCCCCATACAGTTTGGAAATCAATGAAGATTGCTGCATGTAAGATCACTGGTGAGCCCCGACTCCAGTAGCAATAAATACATTATGTATACATATGATAGTTGGAGGAATCATTTCTGAAATAACTATTTTTTTTTACATTAACATATATAAATAAGGGCAACCGTACCTTCCATTATTATCCTTGGTGAATATAAATGGATGATCCAGTGTATATATTGTGCATATTTACGGAGCACAAACACGTTGTGCTTATCACTTTATTACTACATTTTATATTTGATTAGATATATTATGTGAACACTGGTAAGAGGTAATCCAATAATCTGATCCCACAGCGCAAAAGGTAAATACCATACTGAGACCTATTACATTGCCAAGAAGGAGAGCGAGGGGAAATGAAACACATTATTTCACATTTACAGACATTCTCTTATTATTATGCTCACCAACCCATTTTTCACATATTGGCATTTATTAGCATGAGATTTAACATCTGTATTGTGGAGGCAACTAAAAATATTATCTTGTTGTGTCACCTCGAGGCCAATTATCCTGCGATTTTCTGTCACTCTGGTGTCCTCTAGTGCATTAGAGGACACCATCATTATATATAGCAGATAGAGTTGAGCATTCCGATACCGCAAGTATCGGGTA
>VIAB01001418.1:167647-182103 GCA_009801035.1 Oophaga pumilio
GATACTTTTGGGTATCGGAAAGTATCGCTCAACTCTAATAGCAGATGATAGATGAGTGCACAGTTTTAGATTTTCCATTTTGTCCAAGTATCTCTAAGCTACGCCTCTGAACAGTCTGACCAGAGACTGTCACACTTTTCAATCAGTTCTTCACTATAGCTTATAGAGAAGGCTCCTCAGTGGAGGACACCATTCTATGACCCAAGAGGTCGCATGACAAGGGATTGTCGAGAGGAGTCAAGAAGATTATAAACCATACCAGAAGAACTAGTTAAGCATATCAAACTGTAAGGCAAAATCAAATGGCCACAATTTTAAAGTAGGAAAAATAGGGCACAGTTAGCTATATTAACCATGATTTATATCAAACAGAAATGCTTTTTTTTGTTTTTTTACACATGAAATGTGTAGACTAAACCTAGCCAAGGTCAAAGAATATTATTACCCATCTACTGGCACTAGCGAGCCACTGATCACTCCATCTAATAAAGAAGCTGTGACAATAGAAAGAGTAAAATATGAAAAGAATGAAGGCAAGGTGTGGAGCAGCAACCCTTCCGAAGGTTCTAGATCCCCCGACTGACAACCTCTATTCACAGCGCTGTTTTCTACTAATTCAGATATGTTATATGGATAGTGTCAGCTAATGACCCGCATTTTACTAGACAAAGGTAAATTGAACCCTCGGTAACAGCCACGTCAAGGGTCATCAGATGACCCAATCGTTGTTTCCTGCCACACTAACCCTAATGTGCCAGACTGCCAGGAAAAAAATCCCACCAAAATCTTGACTGAAGCGTAGAAATCTGCATAGGGATGCTTTCTAAGAGGTAAACATGTTAGAACACATTAGCGCTTTTTTGTCCTTGCACTCGCTATCACATTTTTGACCACTGTTTTTTTTCTCCAAGAATTTTTCCATTGTCTTGGGTTGTATTTTTTACTGGCATTTTCCAGTCCTTTTTTTCCCCTCCATTTGACAACGAACAAACCACTAAGTAAAAATGATAAGAAAATGCTTAAATAGGTCCTCGGTCCACTTTTGAGCTTTCCCATTGACTTGTATTGTAAAGTATAGAGTGTTTGCCAAGCAGAGGACACCTCAAGAATGGTCAGGTCACTTCTTTTAGCTGTTTTGCATTTTTAGAAACCTGAAGAGGATAAAAGACACTCAAAACCCTGAACATATGCACAGAAAGTAGTTTTAGCATAGAAATGCACATATTCATTCTTTTGAGCTTTTTCCTGAGTGCATTTTCAAGTGTATTCAGGGTGGACTCGCCTTAAAAAAACTAAAGAAAAAAAAACATTGTGTGCACATACCCTTAGAACGCCAAGAGGATTGAAAAATTGAAATTGGCTAATTAACTTGCAGAACATTCTGTGCTCAGATTAAAATAACCAAACTGATCTAATAGGCTCATAAAAAGCTACAATTCTTTAACATTAACATAATTATCTGAAATAATGATTCTATGATATTTTTTTTTAACCAGAACAATACATTATTCTACATCACATTCTTTTTGATCTCATGTATGCCTCATTTCACTTCCGTTGAGACTTCATGGGCCTCTTATTTTAGCAAACTTCTAGTTGATTTAATTAATTCTATGGAGACTTATTGCGAGTGTTTAAAACATTTAGTATGCCCCCTATGTAAAGATTATCTTTTCTTAGGTAATTTTTCTTGGACTTGCTGGATTTTCAATTATCCAGGGTTTTCTTCACAGTCTTAAATACATTTATAAGTAGTAAAAAAGCCAGTATAAAGACTACTTGGGGAATATGCTGTTTTATGAATACTAAATATAAAATTATTTAACGTGACATTATGATCGCAAAGATTATTCTCTGAATAATTAAAAGTAAAAATATTTCTGCAATTTTTAACACTATCTCAACATAGAATAAACTGTTCCCAGGGAGTTAAAACCACTCCTAAAAGGTCAGGAGCTGGCTGTTTTGTACTGTAAGCACCTGGCTTTAACAGCAGCTGTTAACCACTTAAAGCTGCAATTAATCTCTGATTGATGGTGGGGCATCTGTTTGTGTTGCCATGCTGAAAGGCCCTAACACTACCTGCGACACAAGCGCATGCTTAAGCAGCTCCACTGACATATCTAAAAAAAAAAGCTTGGAAAATGGGGAGTCAAACCACCCCCCCAAACCATATTTTTTTACCATTTTCAATTCTTTTTACCACTTGAATGTTAATTAATAAAAACAAACTCTGATAAAGACAAACTATACAAGTTTGGCATCACTATATTCATACTGATATGAAGGATTATATTGTCAAATCATTTTTACAGCACAGTGAATCTATAAAAAGTGTCATACAAAATTACAATTCATCCTTCAAAAAATAAACCATATGTAGACAGAAAAATAAAAAATGCATGGTTCTCAGAAGAAGGGGAGACAAAAAAAGAAAATTAAATCACAAAACTGAAAATTTGCCTAGACTGAACAGGGTTACTACTAAAGATGAATGGATTCCCAGTCAGTGTTCTCTGGCTGTGGGGGCAGGAAGTGTGTGAATTTCCTGATCTTTTGGGTTCCCCAAGGCACCGGTTGGTTCTCTGGCCTGGCATGACATTGTCCGTGAGGTGCACAGATGATGTCCCACCAGCCCTCGTAATCATAAGCAGAACCTAGGATCACAAATTCATGCAGCTTCTATCCACGATCAGCAGGCACTAACATGGCCCATTGGCCAGGATTGGGAGAAGAAAGGTCCTATACTTCTTGCATTAATTTCTCTCATATTTTAAAGATGTCTTGCTTGTCAGTTAATGCAAATTCTCATTGCTCACTTGTAGAACTTAAAAAAAAAATTGGCCTGATGGACACTCAGGTGCATGGCTTGATACAGTTAGGGTGCCAGGACCTTAGATAACAGTTCGCCAAATGCTCCTATATACAAATGTAAGATTGGCTCAGCTCCAAGGAAAAAAAGGGAATTAGTTAGGTGATTTATACAATAACAAAGCAACATAGTTATTAAGGTTGAAGGAAGACTTTAAGTCCATCTAGTTCAACCCATATCCTATCCTAACCTGCCCTAACATGTTGATCCAGAGGAAGGCAAAAAAAAACCATGTGGCAACAGTAAGCTTCACATTGGGGAAAAAAATTCCTTCACGACTCCACATACGGCAATCAGACTAGCTCCCTGGATCAACGCAGTATCTAGGAAACTTGGGTATATAGCCTGTAATATTATACTTTTCAAGAAAGGCATCAAGTCCATTCTTAAATTTTACTAATGGATATTTCTCCTTTCAACCATCTAATTTACAAAAGGTGGAAGGCAGGCGCCACTAATATTAGTAGATTCATCCAACTTGAATCCAATGTGTATGGTGGCCTTTACATTAAATTTTGTTCACCACTAATCATAACTCTGTCTTCTCACTTGCCGATCACTTCTGATTGCATCACATGATTAGAACACATTTTTAACAACTGGAGGAAATCAATGACAATTTCAGTTGAATGAAAGTTTGAAAACCTTGAGGAATTAAAATTGAATTTATCTTCTGAAAATAGTTTATTTTTTAAATCAGGTTTTTGTGGTTTTTTTTATTTTTTGCAATTTTTTTTCCATAATCTCAATTTTTATAAAAAAAAATAAATTGAAATCTTGCTGTTTTCACACCAGCAACTGGGGCTTTATTAACACTAACTTCCTGTTTCAGGAAATCCATACATATTGTACATTCACATCAGTGAAGACACCGTGACCCTATATTTTGTATGAAGTTTCTATTGTGCGTGTACAAAGGTCATTGTGCAATGAGGGGGCAGTTGTCTCCATGTTTGCGTGGGTTTCCTCCGGGTACTCCGGTTTCCTTCCATGCTCCAAATACATACTGATAGGAAATGTCATGATTTCCACTCTGTTTCTGTCTGTTTGTTACTTTGTGTCGGGGCTGTCAGTCCGTGCTGGGTCGCTGCTGCAATCACCTGTGTTCATTTTCCTTAATCAGGCTTCTACTTAAGCATGCTAGTTCCTCCCCGCAATGTCAATCGTACACTTGTTGTTGCCTATGGAACATTGATCCCTCTGCACTCTATGCCTGACCCTGCTTGACTTAATTTTCTTCCCGGACTCAGACCCTTTGCTTGTGACCTGACTTTGCTTGTGCCTGCTCCCTATAACTGTTTTGTCTCTCTGGCTTTCCTGACCTCGGCTCGTGTATTGGACTTCGTCTCTGACTTCCCTTTGTTGTGCTGCGCCATTTCCAGGACTTAACCTCGGATTGTTTAACCTCCCTTTACTTACAGTAAGTAGTATACATATTTACTGCCGTCACTCGCGTCACAGGGAATTTAGATTGTGAGCCCCAATGGGGACAGCAATGATGATGTCTGTAAAGTGCTGTGGAATTAATGGCGCTGTATAAGTGAGTAAAATAAATAATAAATACCGGTATGATGATAATGAGCCTGCTGAATACTCTTCTTGAAATGACCATAAGTGTGCGTGGCGAGTGTGAACATTGTAAGGTTCCGAATTCTGATTTATTAATAAAAATTTCAAAATGAAGAAAAAATGATGCAAAACCAAAAACCTGATATAAACAAAAGCACATTTTTCGATGATACATTTCCTATTACACAACCAAGTGTTTTTGTAAAGAATCAATGCTACAACTGCTATAATTTCATATCGTGTTATATCTATGTTTAATATAAAGGATAATTAAGGCGTTACTATTCACTATACTAATCACAAGTGAGCCTTATTAATAATGATGTTATATAATTCGGATGCACGGACCATAGTGTGACTAAACTTACAAGTAGTGATGAGCGAACGTGCTGGGATAAGGTGCTCTCCGAATGTGCTCATGTGCTCGAATAATATGATCGAGTCCTTGCAGCTGCATAACATGCAGCTGCAGGGACTGGAACATACTATTCGAGCATGCCAAACAAGCTCGCTTAGCACATGAGCTCATGTGCACGTTCGTTCATCATCACTACTTACGAGTTAAAAGTATGGGAAAAATCACGTCTAAAAAAAATATATATATATATATATATATATATAAATCAACATAATCTCTTTTGATTCCATTAAGATGCCAATCCAAAGGACTGGCAGACGCAATGTGTAGATCTACAAGGGTTTTCCGATGTGATTTATAGCCTGTGTTTAGCAACGCAACCATGATAGTTTTGATTTATTGCTGGGTGCCTGCGAGGAGACAAGTTCTCCCTAGGTAAGAGGGTACACTGTAGTTTTTTGGTTAAGATAAAGACAACAGTGAATTTAGATCTTGCAATTAATTCTTTGCGCTGGAGAATTATGTTTATTATTATACGTGATATATCGGTCATCCTCATACATAAAGTATAGTACAGAGTGATAGATAGCCAAAAATATATTGAGAGGCAGCATAATGAAAAAGTGAAGGAATAGGTGCAGGCCACAGGTTGCAATCCCCCAACCTACGGTACATAAAGCAAAAAAATGGTGTCTTGATAGCAGATTTTATGTAAAAAAAAAACTTTTATTGGTGGCAACAAGAGCACACGAGCCAGTGTCTAGACAGACATTGTGCAAAGGGAAAAGTGGACTTAAATAAGCCCATGTGCCATATGTGCTAATCAAAGTCCATTTTTTCCATTGCACAATGTTGGGAATCCCCACACCTAAAATCACTATCTTTTGGTGCTTTTCCACTATTTTTTTTATATAGGTAGATAGACACAGAGATAGGGCTTGTTTACACAATGTGTTATTACCGTCGAGTAAAAAGTGCTGCACTTTATAGTACCAGCAAAATAAATGAGATTTCAGAAATCTCGAACATGCAGCTTATTTTTTCCTTGCAGATTTCAACTATCAAATGGTTTATTTAAAATCTGTGGCATGTCAATTATTTTAGTGTTCTCGTAGCGTTTTTCACCCATTCATATGAAGTAAAATCAACTAATAAAACATAAAATATAACATTACACGTATTTTATGCAGCCTTTTTCCTTCCAATCTGTTGCAAATGTGCACATACCCATAGACGGACTTCAGGACCGAATAACAAAAGTAGTAAAGTATACCTAAATAACAAAAAACTAACACACAAAACACGCTCTGTACTGTACTCAAACAAGAACCTCAGAGGTTGTTTTCTGTAAACGGACTTTTCCTTGAAAGAGTCCACTATATCCTAATTGTTTGTACTTGTGTTAATGAGCTGATTTGTATGGCTGAAGGAATACTAATCCCAACTCATCATTTATATATTTGTCCGGTGCTGACTGCTACCTTACTTGCAGGCGTTTTGTCTTTAAGAAGGCATTGTAGGCTAATCCTGGCTTTTTTATTAAGAGTGTTTAGCATGGATATTCATGTCATCATAAAGAAGGATTATCAACAGGGACGTGAATGAGCGACGCTCTCCTAGAAACTGCACGCATTTCACCATTGATGCATTCTTCTTTATTTTTGAAGAGTTTCCACTCTTTTCCGTGAATCAGTTTTTCTTTGTATTTTAATTTTCATTCCTAAATTTGAAAACTGATTAAAGTATTCTTAATTTGAAAAAAATGTAAAAATTAAGTTTAAGTCTATAGTTACTTTAATTTCAGAATTGGTCTAATGATAGGGTAATTTAGAAGTTTATTTAACTTCTCTTGAACTTGGTCTCTAAATATAAAAGGTCTCTTGTTCTCCTTGGACAAAAGCTCCTTATTCCTGGCTTCACTGCTCTCGTACCTTCTGTGTCTGTATCAGACCCTTCCTGGCTAAGCCTCAGATAGGATACGTGTTCAACTTTGACCATGACTTTACAGTTTCCATAAAGACATAAAAAGTTAAGCAACTTGGTAAATATATTTCATTACTTATCTTGGACTCAACCATTACTTTGACATAGACCATTGACAAGTATACTGTTAATGGAAAAATGCTTAAAAGGGAACTTATGGAGGCAACATCTTCAAAATGTTCTATTACTCTGTATGGACAACAGTGCAGGGTGCCACATTCAGAATTCTTCTATTTTAGCCATTGTATAGAGCTGCTAATAAAGAACTGATCTAGTTTTTGGAGACTTATTTGTTTTATACATGGTATTTCATCTTAATAACAGCTCAACGTCAGGATATCCAAAGTCAACAGTAGTAGAGATACGTGGAATGCTTCGCTCAACCCCACAAGTCAGTGCTCTCTGGCCATGTAGGGGGAATACACAAAGTTCCAGAGCTTCTGGGTTCGGTTACGTATCATAAACCTGGCACATGAAGCCGAGCCTGGTATCGGGTAAGGAAATTAGTACAGCTCCTTTCCACAGCCAGTCAGCCCGAACCTAGACTATGGACCAAAATTACATTAAGCGATCCACTGATTTCTCAACAGTAGCTTTCGTACAATGGTATAACTTCCAAAGAAAGGTTGGCTGGAATGGTCAAAATCCTCCACTTTAGGCAAATGTTTATCTTGTGAATTAAAGTGGTTGTTCGGCCTTTGTGTACAAATCTGTAGTCACTCTACATGACTGCAAACTTGTGAATCCTCACTTCATCCAGAGTTCACGCTGTCAGGATTCTCTGGTACAGGCAGATGTGTGACTATGTAAGTGTTTTGTATACATGTGGTTACAAGCTAACTAGACAAGCGCAGCCTTGCCCAATGCAAGTGAATTGGGCAAGGCCAGCCACGTCTAGTCGAAATGCGACCGAAAGCATTTACAAGTCTCACATGACCGCCGACTCCCGGTACCAGTGAATTCTCACAGCGTGCTTGCTGTGAGGATTCAAAAATCTCCAGTTACATAGAGTGACTGCAGGCCTGTACCCAAATGCCACCAACCCCTTTAAAGTCCCCCCCAGTCTCCATAGTTTACCATTCAAAAATTGGAAATAATCAGTAGTTTTATTTGTGCAATTTCTTCAGAACGGTTTCAGTAGACATACATAATTAATATCCTATAGAATTAGAACCAAAGTTGGAACATTTTCCTAGTGTTTAGAATGCCTTTAAACAATCACATCCTCTAGTATGACTGAGCCAACGGTTTTAGAAATATAGCTCCTAAATACAGATTCGACAAAAGAAAGAGAATAGAGGAAATAAAACAGAAACATATATTTCTTCATGGGAAAAATATTTTCTACAACCAATTTGTGAATATACAGTAAATGTGTAATGTAGAGCTGTAAAAAGCATATAACGTCATAACAGACAAGCTGCTCCCGTACGCAGCAGTTAATAGTATATTTCGACAGCATTTACAATACTACATAAAGCCGCCCTAATAACACATAGGTAGCTTGGGGGAGCATAAATCGCCCTTAATTTCACATCATGGCAATAGCATTAACTCTAATTCCCACTAGTCATGTTATAGAGCATAGGAAAAGCTGTGGAGTCTTGAGAAATGGTTTGTTCTCTGCCGAGTATAATAATACCTAACCTGTCGAATGTAACACAAACACTTGCAGCGCGAGATGTGAGAAAGGGCTCGAAGGTTCTTATCAAATTTCCTATTTATTTTTCCTGATAATTTTCTCAGTAAACGGCCTACTTTTTCGGCATTTATCAGCATTATATATTTAAGTGCAGCTGGTAAAAACTAATGATTTTCAGACTTGAACACAGACCTTGAGGGCTTATATCTATAATTATCTATTAATGAAGCTGTAAATCAACACTGATAAATATTAGTAAACAGCGTTTCAATGATTTATACGTAGTCTTATTTTAATTATGATTAAAGGGGGTTTATCAGGGTTAATTAACATGGCTAATCTGTTTCAGAGCAGAGACTGTAGAAGCTTAGCAAGGATGTCAAAACCACAATATATGGACTTGTATATGTGGGATTTTTTTAACTTATGATTTTCATAAATGTAATCTAGGACTTATTTTTCCAATGGGTCTAAGAACTTACCAACAGGCAGTTGCTACCTCCCTGCCTGTTGTGGCCTGCAACGATCTCTTACGGCTCAGTATGGTCATGGACCACAACTGCTGGCAATTCTTTTGTTTCCTATGACCTCACATCAACAAAGCAGTTCTCTCACAGTCTGCACTGTCAATATGATGTCATTGCCAACATCATGCTGATTGACAGCTATCTTTCACTGCATAACTTGGCTGTCAATCAGCATGACATTGGCAGTAACACCATGTCCAGAGAGCAGAACAGACAAGAAAGAACTGTTCGGTTAAATGAGGTCAAAGGAAGCAGGAGAATCGCAGCAAGGCAGAACAAGCAGATAGTTAGCAACTACTTACCAGCAAGTTCTCTGCCCTGTAGGAAAATTTTGTATTTATTTTTTTAACATGTGCCTCACAACAAGACACCCGACTTCTAAACCGTCTCCTCTACAAAAACTAACAAAAAAAAAATTGAGCAATGGAGCAGAACACTCCACATATCAAAGCTAAATTACAGAGAAATCAAGTTGATAATGCATAGATGCCTTAGTGGCACTGCAGTAATTCAGACATTCATTCATATGACATGTTCACCCAACAATGAAGCTACCAGGATGACAATACTCCAGCTCTAAAGGGAAGAAAATGAATGAGCAATTACCAACTATTAAATTTGATGATGATTTGCCTGGGTCATTTCCTATTCCACTTACAAAACCTACATATTAATAGTAAGCGCTCAGTGTAATTGCAGAGTGTCTGTAAGGATAATATTGTTCAGGGTGATTATTACATTTGCACATACTTCCGCGCTTAATATCATTCAGTTACGAGTCACCAGATATTGTTGAATTATAACTCTCACCATGTGCTGCCATGATGTGTGCACTCAATGCACAAATATGTTGATGCAGGCAACAGAATGCTATATACTAGACATGGTCAACTGAATGCTATATACTAGACATGGTCAATCTAATGCTATAGACTAGACGTGGTCAACTGAATGCTATATACTAGACATGGTCAATCTAATGCTATAGACTAGACGTGGTCAACCTAATGCTATAGACTAGACATGGTCAACCTAATGCTATAGACTAGAGGTGGTCAACCTAATGCTAGAGACTAGACGTGGTCAACCTAATGCTATAGACTAGACGTGGTCAACCTAATGCTATAGACTAGACGTGGTCAACTGAACACTACACCACTTCCAAATTATTGTACAAATTTGATTTAAGTCTCATAAAGATGTCATTTTTTGTTTTTCAAATAAACTCATGGATGGTATTGTGTCTCAGGGCTCCTTTGATCACTGAAATTAATCTCAAACACCAGGTGAGCCCAATTAAAAGAAAGCTATTTAAGAAGGATGATCCACATTATTAAAGGGAACCTGTCAGCAGTTTTGGCTGTATTAAGATACGGCCGCTGCCTTTCAGGGCTTATCTACAGCATTCTATAATGCTGTAGATAAGCCCCGATCAGACCTGAAAGATAAGAAAAATAAGCTTTATTATACTCAACCAGGGGGCGGTTTGGTCCGATGGGTGTCGCAGGTCCGGGTCAGGCGGCTCCCATCTTCATGCGATGCCGCCCTCTTGCTTGCTTCACAGGCTCACCGGCATCGCTCTGCTGCGCAGGCGTACTACTCTGCCCTGTTGAGGACAGAGCAAATTCCTGCAGTGCGCAGGCGCTGGGGCTCTCTGACCTTTCCCGGATCCTGCGCACTGCAGTACTTTACTCTGCCCTCAACAGGGAGAGAAGTACGCCTGTGCAGGAGCATGATGCCGGGGAGCCGTGAAGTAAGCAGGAGGGAGAATACTATATAGCAAATGTGGTCAACCGAACACCATATAGTAGCCGTAGTTAACCGAACACTATATAGTAGACGTGGTCAACAGAACACTATATAGTAGATGTGGTCAACTGAACACTATATAGCTGTGGTCACACATGTACAAGGGTTTTCCAGGACTTGTTAATGACCTGATCCTTAGAATAGGTTATCAATATCAGATTTGTGGCGATTTGCTTTCCCAGCACCAGTCTCTGGTAAACCCCGTTATGTCCAAACATGCATAAACTTATAGGAAAACATACTGTAAGAGCATTCTGTAAACTTCTTCAGAAAACTGATAACCAAGGATGAGACACTAGTCAGTAAACAACTGGGTCAATCATATTCCTGCAGTCTAGGTGTGTCATAAATCATTAATCCACCACATGATATATCTAATATTTATGGTTGACATCAGATCGAGTAAATGTTAAGTTGAGTTTTTTTTTTAAATAAATAGCGCTATTTTTTGCATATTATATTGACTTAACAGTCAGTCATGTATTGTACAAATCGTCCTGCTAGGATTCTCCGAAGACTTCAGGATTAACAAAGAACTTTAGGGTACTCTTACAAGAAGCCAGGTGTCAGACCTCGGCCAATATGATATTACCTATTCGAAGGTCATCAATATTATATGCCCAGACAGACTATTTTAAAGGGAATGTTTCACATCAAGAAATGCTATTTACCTTTCGAAATGGGGATAATCAGCAGGTAGCTGGCATTCAAATAATGTCTGGCTGCCTTAGGCTACGTTCCCATAATGAGCTTTTTGGTGAGTTTTGCTGCAGATTTTCTGCACCCATTAGGTAAAATAGGTTACTTGCATTTTTCTTCAAAAATACGCAGGATCAAAAACTCATGTGGAAATGTAGCCTTACTAGTGCAGCAGATGCAGGGAGAAAATGTAATTTTAACCTCTACCCAGTCACTTGCTACCAGTCATCAGGGTGGTGCTGGGGGGCTTTAAGAGCCACCTCGCACTACACAGTGCGATAACTGTAATTATTGCCTGGCACTTTAACAATCTGCTCAGCACACAAACACTGCACACACACACTGCACAGCAGGCTGTCAATCAATGTCCCGGGGAGTGATTACAGCTGCGATCAATGTATAGGGAGCAGTCACTAATCGTCCCAGGCACCGTCACAATGACTGTAAGCAGGTAGGTTTAGGCTATAACTCCATTTTCTCCTTGCGGCCGCTGCTCCACAGTATTTAAACCCCATCTACCTGCAGGTTATCACTGTATCTGTGGTAAATATTGTATCTGGAGGTGACAGGTTCATATTAAATAGCAGTACCAGTGACGCATTTCATTGCCCATACTTTAGGGATCCTGAGCTTTGATCACCATAGGATGCTCTGCTTCGTTCTATAGTCATGGGGCGGTCTAGGTATTCGGATCATAACACAAATGTTAAAATATAAATGTTTGTTGACCATCTGTGATCAGCCAATTAATGAAATTATTTTTTCACTACACTTACGATTATATGTGTAGAACCACATCTGGTTTACGACTGCGCACAACCTCTGCTTGCGTTAGGACATTACATGGTCATAAGCACCAAGGTGCTTTGCTGAGAATTAGTAATAAGTCTACTTGAAATACCTGAAATATTTCTGCTAATAGTTTATGATGAAGAGTCAAATAAACCAGACCGTGCAGTTACCGGACAAACTACTATGACTCGCAAAGGTTCATGCATTTGAGTAATGTGTCATTTAGCAACAGCTTTTCTACAAGAGCGGAGGAATTAATCCATAAAACCTCTCCGACTGATCAAAAATGATAAAATATTACTCAACATACAGTAAAACATCCTTTCCGGCCCTCGCCCATTCTAGGAAACTACTAGAACATATCTTAAGCCATACTAGACTTGGGCCATAGTGGGCATCAGTGAAACCTATGACCATGGCAGTTAGAAAACGTACCATGTATTATTTAACATAAGGTAACACTATACATTATCAATCCTCAACAACTTCATTTAATTTGACACCCACGATAACCTAACCAATGAGGAACATTGGACTTGAGGACACAGAGTACATCTAGGTGAGACAAACAATGAGGCGGCTTTAGCGATTCTTTAAAGATCTGGATTAGCTCAAGTTTGTCTCATCTCCATTTCCTAATTATGAGAACCATCATAGAAATGTGGTTCGTTATTGGAGTAACATGGGTTCTGTTCCACAGAGTTGATTTAATGCAGATTTAGGGGAGCTGAAATCTAATTGAAAAGCCCTTACGAACAGATTTCCCTTGTTTGAAATGGACGATTCATGTTGCCGTTCTTATGGCCATAGCCACAATTTGATTTGCTCAATTAAATAGGTAAAATCCAAATGTAGACCTTTGGTAGTTTAGTAGCCTTAGATTTTTTGCCAGGAAATCCTCTACAAACACTTTCTGTTAACAAACCCCGATACGCAAAAGTGGGGACGAGGACTTCACATACTGTCTGGTAACCAGCGTTGTGGTGTCAGGTGCCACCCAAAAAGGATCTCAGAAGGTTGTACTTCATGTACGCCCTCCAAAAATTAAAACAGGACATACTTCAGCCCCAAAAATCTGTGGCCTAGCAAACAATGGTACAATTGTAAAATATTAATCAGACTACAACCATACTGAAATATCGCCACCATATGCCGTAAAATATATGTGCAAATATACAAAATAAGCCTTTATCAGTGTATATTTACCTGCAGTACACCATGCACAGCATGTTATTAATCTCCTTGTCTGACTTGTATCTCCTGAAGTCCTCCCATAGATCCTTAATTGCGGTAATAGCCAGGATAATACATATCGGAATAATGGCTACAACGGGTTGAAAGGCGTTGACCACTGGTACAAAATTTAGTGCTGCCAGCAATACGAAGTACATATTGGCAAAGCGATGAAATTGTTCAAAAAGGTTCTTGGGAAGGAAAGAAAGGAATGTATACTTGGTGGTCTTAATTGTATTAGTCTGGTAAATACTGTTGGGATTCTCCTTCCAATTCGAACCTTCAAAGAGCAGGTTGGATTTGATAAATCGTACGCCATCGCCCTTTTTCCGTCTTCCCCTGATAACTCTCTCCCAGATCTCGGCGGTGATCGAAGACATTGTTCTGCATGTAGAAGTAAACTTGGGAAGAAAAGTAGAACTTTTCTCAATGTCTTCTTAGACGGGGAAAGTAAGTAAAATCCCAGCTCGTCATATTGCCCTAGAATTGATAATCCTGAGGTCCTTGGCTGATCTGTAGTAGGAATTGTACAGCAAAATCCCAAGATGTCTGAGACGGTCCTTCATATGCGGTGAACTCCAGCAGACTCTTTCCTTTTCTCCTTCTTTCAAAGTACACCTGTTGATTGCAGACGTCACAGCAGCTACTTGTGTGTCACACTATAAACCAGTTATTCCTGGGGCAGGACAGCTACCACTGGGTCCTACAGCCGGTTTCCTTTAAGCTCAGTGATGAACTGCTCACCTGCCTGGCCTGCTAAGTAGTCACACAGCTCACTTACACTTAAGACAATGGAATGGCAGTGTGCCATGTGCTTGCTTGCATACAGTGACCACAATAGGGAAGTCAATGAAATCTTTACTGGCTGGACAGGATATTGGGAGAGGCAACATGTCACTCTGCACTTTGTACCAAGACAGTTTATTAATAGAAACTGAGATTTACAGAACAATCAGACTCAAAAAAAGAAAA
>VIAB01001419.1:60743-71713 GCA_009801035.1 Oophaga pumilio
TATACCTAATCTTTTCATATATGTCATTCATCCTAGCCTCATCCTGAGACATCTATATCCCCCATCCTAGTATATGTCTCTTATCCTGGGCCCCATCCTGATATAGATCCCCCATCATGGTATATGTGCCTAATTCTGGGCTCAATTCTGATGCATATATATATACCCATCATGGTATATGTCCCCCATTCTGCTGGTTTTCTTTAATGTGTAGAAAAAATACACCATTATAGTCACCAGGGGTGCACATAGAAGTCATGGGGACCCATAGAAGAAGTTTAATGCACTCCCCATAGTCATATATATAGTATAATGCACAGCCCATTGTCCTCCCTATAGTAAAATACACCCCCATAGTCCTCCATATAGCATAATTCACCCCAATAGTACTCCATACTGTAAAATGCATCACCTATAGTCCTCCATATAATATAATGCATCCCCATAGTCCTCCATACAGTGTAATGTATCTCCCATAGTCCTTTATATAGTATAAAGAACCCCCCACTGTCCTTCATATAATATAATACACCCCTCATAGTCCTACATATAGTATAATGCTACCCCCATAGTCCTCCATATAGTATAATGCACCACATAGTACTCCATAAAATATAATGCACCCCTATAGTCCTCCATATATCATGCACATCTCATATTCCTCCATATAGTATAATGTACAGCCCATAGTCCCTTATAAAGTATAATGCATCACATAGTCCTTCATATAATATAATGCACACTCCATAATACTCTATAAATAATGTACCCCCCATATTCCTCCATATAGTATAATGCATCTCTATATATAATGCACAGCAAATATTCCTCCATATTAGCATAATACACAGCCCATATCCTTCATATAATATAATGCACAGTCCATAGACCTTCATATAGTAAAATGCACAGCCCATAGTCCTCCATATAGTATACTGCACCTCCATATTAGTATAATACACAGCCCATATCCTTCACATAATACAATGCAAAGCCCATAGTCCTCCATATAGTATAATACACAGTCCATAGTCATCAATGTGTGTACTCGCTGATAAAAAAAAAAAAAATATTCACCTCCCATCCGCTCCCCTGTGGCATGGTGTCCTATTCTGAAGCAGGCAGCTGCAAGCACATGATATCTCTGCCATACACCCCCAATCATGTGCACGCCAATGTCAGCTGCTGGCCTCTGATTAGCCAGCAACGTGTATTGACACTCATGGACACGTCGGGTATTGCACCGCAATACACTTCTACACTTCAGCTAAATGTAAATCCAACTGAAGTATTTGCTGGTGTCGGTGGGTCCCTCACCCACCGGGCCCGCTCACAATGGGGACCGCCGCGACTGTGTCGTTACACCCCTGTTTATAGCATGTATGCCAGAAAGGCCAGATTCACACTGCTTCAGGAGAGATGTGCCTGAGATGCGTCAGCAGCATTTTCTGGAAATGTGGGTATCTATGACCTTATATTATAGATGTGATCTCCTCGCATATATTTACATCTGACATAAGTGAATTATTATTTTTGCTTGCTTCAGTATTAGGAATAAGCCTTTTTTAGAAACTTTCAGTCAAGTATATCAAAACTTTTTATCTATAATATGTATATGAGTATTTTGTAAACTCAATAACAATGGGATCTTTTAATAGATCTGCTCCTTTACCTTTTTACTTCTTTGCTCGATATAATTCCCCTACCCCACCCTGGACATCCTGAAAAGGAAGGAGATGATCTGTGATCATCTCTAAGGCCGTAGTCACACTACCGTAGAATACAGATGAGTGTTATGTGAAAAAAAATCGCATAGCACTCGGACCAATGTTAGTCTATGGGGCAGCTCCCATCATCCGTTTTTCTTCTCGTCCGCATTATACGTGCGAGTGAAATTGCAGCATGCTGCGATTTGCAGAGTATATCGGCCGAGTCTCGCCAATGCAAGTCTATGGGTGCAAGAAAAAAATGAACACCACACGAACCATCAGTGTGACTGGCGAGAAATACGCACACATTTTCCTCATTACAGCCCATTAAGCCATTAAATTCAAAGGTGAAAAGCAGTGAGAAATGAAAAGCCATACGGATGTCACATGGATACTTACTGTAGATGCGAGGAAATTGCTTCATCGCATTGAAAATGGATTACATACGGATCACCATACGGAGAACATTTGTGCGATTCTCGGCAGACAAAATCGGACGGATTTTTTTACATTATGACTGACTCCGGCCCTATAGTGATAAGTAGGGTTTCAGCAGACAGTTCCCTGATGTTCAAGCATGTATCACTTATTCTGTTTCTGTATAGGTTTTTGGATTATAGTGACGCTCAGGTTTGAAGACAGGTTAAAAATTGTATACTCAAAGTCCGGTGTCAGTAGATACTCCATCCAGCTTTGCAGATTGTTTTTCCTGGGGGATAAATAGCAATGCCCAATACTTAGCACTAGGCATTTCATAGCACTAATAGAGCTTGCCAACATGGTCAACCACATAATTGGCAGTTATTAATAGGCTAAAACCCATATGAAACAGTTATATTCAATGTGCCTCAGTATAATCCGAATATTTGAAAGTGGTTTGCAATTTACAGCAGGTCATGAACTTCTGACATTATTTCGAAACTTAGTGCAGAACCCAAAACTCACCTCTGAAACTAAGGCAACGTGACTATTTAGAGTGAACACACACAGGAGAAGAGGACACCAATACCCTCATATGGGAGTCATGGAACTAGCTGAGCAAGTGATTACCTTAGATTTCAAAATATTCATAGCCACATGTACATGTCTCCACTTTTTCTTGTCAGAATGGGATTGGTATCAAGCAACCTCTATTTTACTGAGAATTGGAGGCCCAGAGCTGGGCAGAATATAAACTATTTAAAAAAACGTCCTTGGCAAATTTGGCAGGGGTCCAGGATCATATGCCAGTTGGTCTCACCTGGTGAGGTGAATTCATGAAGTCACAGATCAGAGTGAAAATACAAACTGAGGGCGATGGCAAGCCAGCTGGGTTTGCTTGATGAAATTTTTCATGGAGAAGACCTGGACAACAGGCTATGCTGGTTGGCAGGCAGACAAGTGGAGCAGGACACACTGAAAGCCACAGGAATGTAGAAGCAGAATGTACAAACTATGTAAGATGACTGCAGTGTAATGTGAAAAGCCTCTAGATCAGAGGTCCCCAACCTTTCTAACCTTGAGAGACACATTCAGCTCTGAGAGAGAGCGTCGCAAGCCACATCCAGCCCTGAGAGAGAGTCGCGAGCCACATTTAGTGGAAACCAAAGCCCCATTACAGGCATAATGGTAACCAAACACATTCCAAACATTTTCCACAGAAATCACCCAAAAGCAGTATATCAAGCTACAGGGGTTCCCACAATACCCCCATTCAGTTCTCTGTCATCAAGCACTCCCAACACACTGTCACATCAAGCTTCAAGCACCTCCTCTGACAGGTGGTATCATCTTGTCTCCAGAGTACCATTCTTAAATTATCTCAAAACTCCTAAGACCAATATATGTGCATCAAAATCTACTCTTTTGTGCAGGGCTGCTCACAAAATTCACCATTTTCAGATGCGCTCTTCATACCTGTTTGCTAGATCTGGAGCTAATGCGCCAAGCTGGCAGACGATGGGTTAATCAGTAAGAAGAAGATGGCAGGTTAATCAGCAGTTAGCAAATAATGGGTTAATCTAATTGCTTGTTGAGCAGTAGAAGCTGGTTGAAGAAACTATAGGAATTTGAAGAGATGATCGTACATAATGTGAACAGTCTCTTAGAAGCAGCTTATAGTGCTTACAACAAATGATGGGTTAATCAGCTGGTTTGTGGACCAATGGAAGCAGGTTATAGAAATCACCTGAAGTCTGAGGAAATTATAGTGACAGAAGAAACTGGATGGTGATAAACTCCAAAATAAACTGTAAATGAACACATCATTAACTCAAAACACATACAACAAATGTGTGTCAAATTGGATCTTAAAAGGCCTTGGATGATGAAGTCAGTGAGGTACATAAAGCATGGGACACAGGAAACTCAGCTTAAAACACAGCAAAGGGCAGCGGCTACAGGCGAAGGAAGCGGAGCCCGACCCTGGAGTCTAGACAAGTGCGTAACCGTGTCCTTAATGCCCTTCCCATAATCCTACCTTGTCTATTTAGGTGTTGAAACATTGAATGCCATGTTGCCTATCACGCTTTATGGTAACCGGTTTTGTGGTAACCATCCACTTCTGTCTATGAGCTCCTGGAAGAGGGTCTGTATTTTTGCATTAATTGTATTGAGTGAATTAATAAACCTAACTGGTACATCAATGCCAGAGAAAGCTGTTAAATGTAGTGAAGCAGGCTTCCTCTGGATATTAATAATGTCATGAAGGGTATAAGACTCTGCCAAATCACACACACTTTTAGACAGTAAATGCACTCACACCTTGTGAATTAGGGAAAAATACACAATAAACTTTGGTTTCCTAAATAATTTGCCAGGCAATTTCTTTCAAAGTTAAACGCCCTGTATTTGAGAGCAAGAGAAGGAGATTTTCTAAAATGCAGTAACCACCTGAAGAAAGAGCCAGAAAACCTATTCCAGATATGTAAATTTTATTAAGGCCAAAAAATGATTTTATAAAATAGTTTCCGCCCTTAAATATGACCTAAAGTATGCAGCTCTGAACTTCCACTAATCCCTAATAAAGTGGTATTACAGGGAAAGTTTCTTGTTCGGGTGCCAGATCACAAGCACAATTAAATCCTATTTCAGAAGTATGCTTTGATTATAATTAATATATCATCACAGGCTGAATGAAAAGTTAAACCACGTAGGCTTGGGCTTAGCTGTCTTTATTATACCGTCAGATCAGAGGGCCGCGCTGGGAAAGGAAACACACTGTGGTCGTCTCTCTCAATATCGTCTCTGTATCAGTAACATGCAAAGGAACAAAAATACCAGAATTAGAACTAGATTGGTTTAAACATTTCCTGACAGATTCTCGATCTTCAGGTCATGGAAGAGTTCAATAAATTCATACATACAGGTGCTTCTCACAAAATTAGAATATCATCAAAAAGTTAATTTATTTCAGTTCTTCAATACAAAAGGTGAAACTCATATATTATATAGAGTCATTACACAGAGTGATCTATTTCCAGTGTTTATTTCTGTTAATGTTGATGATTATGGCTTACAGCCAATGAAAACCCAGAAGTCATTATCTCAGTAAATTAGAATAATTAACAAAAAACACCTGCAAAGGCTTCCTAAGCAAGGTGGCCTTAACCCATTATTAACCCATTAGCCACCACTACAGGGCAATGGGAATAGACGGGCTAAGTGCCAGAAAAGGCGCATCTCATCATAGATGTGCTTTTTCTGGGGTGGCTGGGGGCAGATGTTAGTAGCCAGGTGGGGCCCAAAAATAATGGTCCCTCTCTGGGCTATTATTATCTGCCCCCACTCTCTGGCTTTCCCTGTCTGGTGTAAAAAATACCGCGGGAGCCCACGCATTTTTTTTCAACGAATTTAAACATTTAATTAACCCCTACATGTGTGAAATTTTGCACACATACACTCATGTAATTGTTAGTGAAAACCATATATCAAACTACATGAATTGACATGTAAACCATCTGTCATTTCATGTCGGGTTCTGTAATTTCACAAAAGCCGGCAATTGAATTAGCGGCTATTATACTATGTAGGAGTGTATGAACTATAAATATATATATATATATATGTCACTATATATGTATTCTATGTGTATATATCTATTCTTCCTATTCTTTATTAAACCTGTCAGTGTGATTTTACAGAATAGTCGGGGATGAATTGCCGGCTTTTCTAAAGGACACCGGTGCTTATTTCTCGCCAGTCACACATGTGGTCCGTGTGTAATTCGATGTTTTCACGCACCCATAGACTTGCATTGGCGAGTCTCGGCCGATATACGGTGCAAATCGCAGCATGCTGCGATTCCACTCGCACGTATAATACGGCTGAGAAAAAATCGGATGATGGGAGCTGCCCCATAGATTAACATTGGTCCGAGTGCAATGCGATTTTTTCTCGCATTGCACTCGTCCATATTTCTCGCTAGTGTGACTCCGGCCTTACCGTGAAAGAATTCTGCAGGAATTAAATCAATTTCCTGATAAATATTCACTAATTTCTTGGTTGTGTAGAAATCATAAATCCTTTTTTATCATGAACACACAAATGAGTAGTTTGGAGAGTTAAATTAATAAAGTAGAAAATGTACAGTATCATAAAAGTGCGTTACATCTATTCAGTGTTGCTTCCACATCGGAGTACTGAGATCCATGCACTGCCTGCAGTCTCTTCACCCGACCTTGACAGTCTCATGCTGCATATTCCTATGGGGCTGTTGAGTTTGGGTCAGGAGACCTTCTGCCAGACAGATGTGTGCATTCAGTCTTACGATATTTTTACCAAGATACTAACAACTCTATTTTCTTGACTTTTATGGTGTACTTATTTTCTAAATTAGTCTTGTTTGGGATCATAAGTGCAGGAAGGGCAATGGTTGTTTACATGAAGCATTCCTGTCCTGTAGAATTGTGGTTCTGTTACAATTTTTCCCAACTAGATAAAAATCTTTTTGGCGCACATACCTGTATAACATGTCCAGGAATTGTCGTGATTTTCAAGATCTGTAACTTGTCATTCCCTATTTTTAACTATGCAGTTCTTCCTCATCTGTATTCTGTCAGCATTACAAGTGCTGGAACTTCCTTTTCCCTTACATCCAAGCATGTACTGTAAAGCGGATGGTATTGTCTTACCTAGTTCAAACTACTTCTCTATTATTATTATCCTCTTATTTTTGTAATCACTCCAAAGTATAATTTAAAAACCACTCATGATTCCAGCATTAATTTGTGTAATTGTATCTTAAACTTTTGCAATGCAGAGCCCGGAAACATTGATAAGGATCTGATATTAAACAAGTCTATGCAAACAAGGCTGTGCACTTCAGTAGCTTTATTAAATTAGTGGCCTTGAAGCTCCAAAGAAAAGACAAATGATGAGAATGTTCCTAGCAAAATAATGTGGTACTCCTGTCATAGTGTTTTTGTTTATCAACTTTTTGAACCTTCATAATGTTTCAGGTAACAACTTGGCTAATTTCCTACTTCTAATATTATGTTATTTTATATCGTCTTGTGTTGATACATTTTATGTCAACACTTACGAAGAGCCTGCATCCTTGCATGTTTCTCCCCTCCCTTGGCAGGGAAACCAACTCACTCACCACCGCGTCCCCTGTCCTGCACTTCCTTCGCCCCCTCATAATCTGTACACTTCTCGCATATCCCAGCTCACTGTGCTTAAGGTGTGCGCTCCCTCCTTAGGGTGTGCGTGCCGTCCTAAAGTGTGACAGACACATTATTTAAGGCACCTCCAGTTAATGGGAGGTGTCTGAGCTATGTGTAATGTCATTAGTCAGCATGCTTGCTAGTTCTTAATTTCCCTGTACCCGCCAGTCAGTTTAACTGTCCTGTATCTGTCTGCCTGTACTTGCCTTGTCTTCCTGTTTTTCAGCCATGTCAACCAGCACTTGCCTGCCTTTATATCAGCCATGCCGGCCAGCACTTGCCTGCCAGTCTGTATACCAGCTGTACCTGTCTACACTTGTCATGCCTACCTGTACACCAGCCGTACCAGCCTACACCTGCCGTGCTCTCCTGTATATCAGCTGTACCTGCCTGCACTTGCCGTTCCCACCTGTATACTAGCCTCACCAGCCTGCATTTGCCGTCCTCTATTGTATATCAGCTGTACCTGCATTCACTTGCTGTGCCCACCTGTATACCAGCCATACCAGCCTGCATCAGCCGTGCTCCCCTGTATATCAGCCGTACTTGCTTGCACTTGCCGTGCCCACCTGTATACCAGCCGCTCCTGCCAGTGCTTGACCGTTTAACAGCCATACCTGCCAGTGTCTACCTGCATATCAGCCTTGCACGCCAGCACCTGCCGCTCCTGTGCCCGCATATACCAGATGACCTTCCCTTCTAGGCCGTTCCAGCTTTCTGCCCATTGGGGGTCAGCTGCCATGCATCCGATTTCCATCCTGATGTAGCACATGTTGTCCATCTGGAGCAAAGTCTAACCTCACCATCAGGGGATCTAGTGAAGAGCCAGGTGTTCACCTAGTTATGCCCCTCCAGGCTCTCCTTGGATCATGGCACAGTGGTTCCACCACTACCGTTACAATTTAAAACTTTAAAAAGTTTGGGGCTTGTATTTTTTATTGAAATTTGAGGCCTTTTTTAACATTGAATTAACCCCTTATTTCTTGTGAGCAGTGCTTATGCTGGTCTACCTTTGTATGAGTGTTGTGTACCTATCAGTATAGAACTTTATGTGAATGCCAATTGAGGAGAAACGTGGTCTGTGGGTGCTCTTGTCTGCTGGCCCGGCTGCCTTTAGCAAGATTGCATGGACCAGGGCTCATACCACTAAACGCCCGCTCTATCTCCCGGTGGGCAATACACTACACAGACAACACAGGGTTAGGGTAAATCAGTGTGGCAATACTTTATTGAACCACAACACCCAATAGCAAACAGAACAATCCCAGCAATTACCCCCAATATTTTGCACATTACAGGGTCTCACCCTTCCGCTAACTCGCTGGGATAATGGTAGATGTTATGTCCAAGCTCCTAGGGTAACGACTCAAGCTATGATATGCACGCAGAGAGGAGGTAACGACAAGCATAAGGAGATAACCGAGAGCAGTCCTGTGTTCTTTCAGCTGGGTCCGAAGTACCCTGAGCTGAGATCCTGTAGAGTGATGCCCACCAGAAGAAAAGAAGAAAAGAAGTCTCTCTTATACTAGAGGCAGGTGATCTATTTTTAGATTTACCCAGTGTCTTCAGTCCTCCCTCGCAGCCTTTCCCTAGCTACCTTTGAAGTCAACAAACTGGTTATAGAATGCAATACACAATTAGCATATCAGCACACAATAAATAAAGATAAACACACACAAGGTACAATTCACTATTACAGACTTACACAGTATGTTAAATGGTAATCAGCTTGCAAGTCAATTCTTCTTGGTTTGCAAAAACATGGTTGTCTGGGTAATTAAGATACAATCTGGTTTCTTCACACCAATTATTTGGGTATTGCCAGTGGGGTGGTTCTGCAGTAATGTGACTGCTTCAGTTAACCTCTGGCCTTAGTTTTATGCCATACACAAAGCCAGTTTGGCTGCAGACATCATTTAGCTGATTATTGTAGTAAACTGAATGCGATGGTGCTGAATTTAATAGGTAAGTATTGTTTATTTTTTGCATTATACCATTCATTGATGTTCAGTAAAAAAATATATTCTTACAAACACATGAAAGGGGAATGCAAAATTTAGTAAGTAAAAATATAGATGTAGAAAGACATGAAGGGAACCTGTCCTGTCGAATAATGCTATTATGGTAACTTGCAGATATAGGGTTAATCTGCAGATTAATAGTGTTATGAAGGTGCCTGGCAGTCTTACTGAAAGTGCAGCACCTGGGAGAATATGAACGCTTTTCTTCCCGAGAGCCAACTGCTTTTAGTCATGTAGGTATGCTCGGCGCATGCTCCCACTTTGACTGACAGTCGTTTTTGCAGTGCATCAGATCAGAGTTAGCTGTCAATGAAAGTGCCAGTGTGCACTTACAACTGCAACTCATAATGTTGTGCGCGGTGATTGTGGCTACAACATCACACCTGTAAGACTGAAAACCAGCTGCTCCTGTGAGAAATAAAGTTAGTTTGCTCTCAGGTGCCACATACGGCAGCTGGTTATCTTCCTAATGCTATCAACCTGTAGAGTTATCTGTAGATTTACTGCACATATAAAACGTTATCTAACATAGCATTATCCGACGTGACAGGTTTTTTTTTAGACAACTGATTCATGAAAACTTGTTTTTCATACTGATTGTTCAAACACAAACCGATTAGCACAGTGGCTCCAATACAAGGTATATGAGTTTACGTAGCATGCCACAATTAGCAGTATTGTGAGCTCCAATGGGGACAGTTATAATGTCTATAAAGCGCTGTGGAATATGATGGCACTATATACACAGGTATAATAAATAAATAAGAACTGCTAAATTAGGAGCTTTCCAGTTTCTATATATTCACATAGGCATCAAGGTCTATAAATGTGTAGATGTGACAGTGACCACTCTATATTCCTGTAATAGGTGCCATTTCAATTGTAGCAGCTTGTGGCACATTACTATGTAAATTCCCAAGTGGCTCATGTTATCCTGGCACACTACTAGTCTTTGAAAGTAGATGTCATTTCCTCAGTTCCATTAGTGTTTTTTTTCTGCCAGTGAGGGGGTCAGGAGAGCATAGGACCTATAAATCTCATATATTCTAGTTCTAGTTATTCTAATAAAGTAAACTATTCTATGTAATATTTTTGTAGCAGAGAATTAAATGCTATATTTCCAGTGCTACCATTAACACTTGTAAACTTTAGTCTAAGTTTAGGGATCTCTACTGAACAATAATCTAATAAATGGAATGGACCCAACAGGAAGCCGGAGAGGAAAACACCTGTCACGCCATAAGGTTGTGCTATCCCTGTGGAACTTTAAAAGGAAGTTCAACTACTGTAATTGAATGTGGATATAAATTTAAATCCCTTAAATTTCTGCACCTGGACAGATTATTCCTGTCTGCAGCCCAGCAGAAAGTGAGTAGATAAAAAGTAAGGCCAAATTTACCATATAACGGGTACATTTGTGCTCTTGTTTTATAGCCATAAATCATGGCCGACCATGGATCTAGTGGCTCAGACTGACAGCTTTATAGATCTTTAAGAAGCTTTTAGTTCAAGTCATTAGACCCATGATTAGGACTGAAGTTGTGGTCATAATACACATACAGGAATGAAATTATGCTCCCCTAAAACTTGCTTTA